>KZ346264.1:75877-87218 GCA_002352805.1 Teladorsagia circumcincta | reverse complement strand
ACGACGAAGACGTCATGTCTAATGCGAAAAATTTGAAGACAAGATCAAACTATGCTTTTTCGTTCATGAGCAATGCTCACCTTCCAGCTCTGCCCACGATCTGGAGTGCGGAGTAGTTAGGAAGCAGTTCCCCTTGTCTGGTACATGATGACAAAATTATTCGACGAATATTCAGGTTGAGACCCATTCCGATCGCGTCAGTAGCCACCTAAGATAATTGCAGTGGGAAATTAGTTAATCATCAAATAGCACTCGTTACACATACCAAGACATTGCAAGGATCATTAGGATCGTTAAACTTTGCAGCTTGAGCAAGTTTTGTGCCAGGCGGTAGATCCCCATAGATGACAGCAGGCTTCACGCCCAACTTTTCAAGGCTTTTTGTTATACTGTAGATCGCCTTACGGCTGAAGCAAACGATACAGTCACCAGGTTGAACCTTAAAATTGAGTTTTTTCTCCAAATAATTTCTTCTGCTACGTCAATGCTTACGCACGTTATCCAGCGATCCAAGTCCTTGATTCGCTATTGTTAAGGACGTCTTTCGTTCATAGTATCGCACCTGAATGAGGCCAGATAACAACACAAAAGTGAACAATCAAGAAGACTACCCCTTATCGCACTCCCGCAGTCAAGTAGGTTGGAACACAATATCGTCGCGTTTGCATATTTCATTTCTGCACACAAACGTTTAAAGCAACAAAAAAACATAAATTTGATCAGTGATGTTTACTTCTTCATTGTTTACGACTTTGATCGCATTTCGCAGAAAATTACCGGATTTAGAACATAAAAAAATATTGAGCTGGTTTTCGGAGTCCTTATTATTCTCGATTTGCATGAAACGAGTGTAGTTTTAATTTAAGCGAAAAGGTAGGGTCGGCTAAAGCAAGATTTCATTAGAACTATGGATTTTAAAGAATCTTCGAATTTTTCCCCACTTTCTCAACTATGTTAACTGAAAAATAGCAACTATCGAAGCGCCAATTTCTGCCGTTTGGAATTTCCAGCTTCTAACATAAGCACTATTCCCTGAGTACATCTACATTTTTGAAGAAAATAAAAAATATTGTTTGTAGGAAGGAAAATGCTTCCAAACGACATACGCGGTTTTGCGGATGATACTAGTACTGATTGAATTTATACGCACAAAAAAAAACGCTACGAGATTGCGCTCCAACCCAAGAATATTCCGATTCGGAAGCACAGAAATAGGGCCGAGTCAACATGAAGAAGTTGGAAATGAAGACGCCTTCAGAAATCGAGGTCACAATTCTACCATTTCAAATGAGGGCTCAGCCTCCAAATTCAATGAGCCTTCCTTTTCTACGAGGAGAATAAGTGGTACTACACTTGTTTGGGAGGATAGTCACTGACGTACATCGGCTGCTTTCACACCCTAAAACCTCTGTCTCAAATCGCATTCAAATGTCACCAGTTTTTTTTTGGACGTCGCAATACACGTACGCGTATGCTCCAGCTGATGCTGAAGAAAAAAGGGCTCGGTTGCCACACCTCGATTCTACAAATCATGTGGTTGTGTCTTATGTTCCAACACGCTGCCCCATTATGCATGACAAAGTATAAAAAAATAAAAAGATCGCAGCAAATAGGGATGACCAGGATAACCAACCTCAACGTGCTCTCCAATCGGCTCGAGAAGCTTTTTCACTATGTTTACAGCAGCTGCTTCACCACAGAGATGCACCTAAAGCACAAGAAGCACATACTAACAATAAATTCAACTGCAAACATGCATGATAAATAAGTAGTACACACTTCGTCTGCCGCAACACCTAGTAATGCTCGTGTCCATGCCCATCCGCGCTGCTCGTCTCGCAACATTTGAATCTCATCTATGACAGCCACCTAAAGCAGAAGTTCTTATACAGTTCGTTTTACTGCTTTATTATGTCGAGTCTTCAGTAATAGTTTTTTTTTCTACCACCAATCCTACAAAACATATTCTCTTCGACTGCCTCTTTGTTTGACTGCCGTGGAATTCGGTATTACCACATCAAGCGACCTGGACAGCCATGGGCCAAGAAGGGGTACCTGACAGGAGGCCTTCGCGCGGCGAGATAGCAGAGACGCAGATGGGTCAGCGGCGAGTTGCAGTGCGTACTATATGCTATGTGAGACGTAGTAAGGCGCACTCTATTTAAAACGACGCCAAATCGGTACAGTGCGTGCTGCGACTCCACTGACCCTTCTGCGTCTCAGCCACCTCGCTGCGCGACGGGCCTCCTGTCGGTACCTCCCAAGAAGTACAAAACAGACACAGCTAAGCGGATCCTCCACGATGAGCGCGACATGCACTGAATTAGACGGTGCCGAGGGCGAAAATTTCTGATTCAGTTCCAGAAATTCGGGGACCGATAAAAGCGAATGAAAGTGGGCGCAGAGTTGTAAGGTCGCGTTTACGGAACCCGCCCATGAAGAACGAAGCGTTGAGTAGGCGCTGCTTGATAGGAAAAAATTCATAACTTTGCTATAAGACGGCCTAGAGAGCAGGAAGAAATCTTTGGAGATGACCAGTGTTTACGGCGTTGGAAGCACACTTAAAATGAGCGGAGTTTCACTCAAAATTGGGGGAAGCGCATTCATAAGCGGTCCGATTTTATATGGATCACCAAAACTCAGTTCTGAGGACCAGAAACCGTGAAAAGGGGTAGAGTCTAGCCAAGAAGCGGGGATCATATGTTAATGGTGGGTCGATAGTGCAATGAAGTGAGCAATGCTAGGAAAATTATACTATGTTTCGAGACTGCCCGAAGACGTCAGAAAAATGTGTAGAGCCTGGTGATGGAGATTAGATCAAATGTTAATAGTGAACGAGGCATGCATTAAAGAGGGTGGAACCAGCATTGGAATCTCATAATTCACTTCTTACAAGGGAAGGATCCCAGGTCGAAGTGGCCATTTGAAATGAAACCTATACCCACGAATGTGTTTTCGAACGCTGATCTCAAATCTGTCTTCCAAATTTGCGGAACGATTCTCTGAGCAGAGTTCTAAAGGTGGTTTTAAATGAAAGCTCGCTAGAAGAGTGGCTGGCTGAGCAAGCAAATCAGGAGCGGCTTGGCCGAGGTGTAGTGCTGGCTGTCTGTGTTGGTGGGACCGGGGTTCGGATATCGCTCGGCTCGGAGTTCTTGCACTTTATAACTACGCCTGTTTGCAGTATAAAGAACAATTTTGTGTTGAAGCTTGCAGTGTGTACAACGCTGTCACGTGTTTAGAGGGGTTCGTCTCAAGCATCAACTATTTTCGTTATAATTTTTGCGACTAGCTATTTATGTTGTAGTGTTTCTACGTCACGGAAGGGAAGTAGAAACACCCCGATGCGTATAATAATAATAATAATAACTGGCCCCAAAAATCCAATTCAAAAAACCCTATTCAACACTATCTCTGTGGGCCATTATGACATATGCCGACATTTTCGAAAACTTGGCCGACAATCAGTCATTAGTATTATCCCTATCAGCGAGCGTGTGCTTGGAAAAACACATTGTGATTATTCGGATATCGTGAGCTCGTAGGACAGTTACTTATATGTGTTTTCGTAACTATACAGAAAGTCTAAATCCATCGCATGATTGGATTTTGTCAGTGGGGTGATAGATAGATGACCAACCCAAATTTCCGGCGTTGGACCAAGATTTTGGATTTGGATCAAATGTTGTCGAAAGGGGTAGTACAACGCGCTGAATACGAATATCAGCTCTGTTTGGTACGAATGGGCTTACGCGAGCGCTAGGGGTACCAGAGTGGTCACTTGCAAATGGCGTGCACACTTGTTCGCAGCTCCTCGCTACTTCTTTACCTTTAATATGGGCAAGCGCTGATGACCTGGCATGGTAAGTGTCTCCTAATTAATGTTTCCAGCAAAAGCAAAAGTTGGAACTCGCCGAGAAGTCGATCTCACGGCCTCTCGCCCGTTGGCCCAGGCCACTGCCACTGCACTATCTCGCTTTATAACTATGTTAGGAGAATCGATCCGCAAATTTGGAGGGCATATTCGAAATCAGCGTCCAAAAATACATCTAGTAGTGCACAACTCATTTCAAATGGCCACTTCGACCTGGAAGCCTTCCCTTGTTGGACACCGACTAATCGAGAAGGAATCGAGATGATACTGAAGAAGTTTGCAGATGAGCTGTTACGAGTTCCAAAGTTTTAGTCGCAGCATTCCATATCGCCAAGGGATTGTGCTGTGTGAGGCGAAAGTGGTCATCAATAAATAGTAGCATTCTCGACAACCAATTCCAACCAGTACCATAACAAGCTTAGCCGATCACATCAGTCCCCACCTTCCTCCAACTATTCGCAAATTACTGATGGATAGCAGTTGTTCAAAAATGTGCTGTCTCTGATGTAAGGAACAGCTGGAGGTCTGTTCAGAGGTGTTCTCGACTACAGTACCTCTCTTTTTCAGGAATGAGCAAGCGTGCAAAAAATTTGGTAATGAAGATCAGGGACAGAGAAGCGCGGAGTCAAACACTTGTGTTACCTTTTGACTTCCCTTCGCGACACATGACCGTAATTGTCGTGGAACAGGAAAATCTTATGCAAAGGTAGCTGTCAGGATCACTGGCAGAGCTATGCTTGGTGCTTAGTGCTAGCGATAAGTTTCTCGAATCAGAGAGTTGTTTGAGCGTAGGTTACCCTTCAGAGCTCCTTTCGGCCATAGAGTTGCGAACCCGTTGACGCCTTCGCGTGTAGCTTGGATAGACTACTCGTTTCTTGTCTTCACCAACACCTGGACCACAAGCTTTCCCAAATTTTCAAATCAGTACGCAAAACCTTCACACAGTCGAGGTGAGCTCCGTCCCGCTCGTTCAAAGGAAGACCCCACGATAACAACGAAGGTCGAAGAATAGGAGAATTGCCTAGTGAGGAAACAGGCGGACCTCCTGAGGGTGCGGCTGACTCGCAATCAGAAGCGAAAGGTTTGACCTCGGCGACCTAGCATGGCTCACTCTTGGCGCACGCGGCGATCCACACCCATCGGTGATCTAATCACTCGCCACAGATCTATACGCAGCGAGAGATAAGGTAGCAGAGGGAGCCTTCCATTGAAGAGAGCACAACGATTGGAGTCGCATCAATGCCGAGATCAAGGCGAAAGGAAAGGGTCCTACTTCTCGGGTTCTGGGCCGTCTCTCTAAGTCTAGTTTTTCCTTCTTTGTGGTACCACTCACCATCGCTGACCTAATTTGGAATGGATTGCTTTTTCATCGTAAATTCTGCCTTTAACTTACTACAACACTGAGAGTACGACTCTCGGTGTTGAGCAGGCAGAGAGCAAGGCCTGTCTACTGCAAGCCGACTGGTACTGACTTACGCATAGCGCTCGAGCTCTTAGAACCAATTGAATCCACGCTCATTGAATGCAGTGACAACACTGGTCTTGAAAGCTGTCGTACACCTCATAAAACTTCTGTAACCAATGTCGACGAGGTAAGGGTTGCATCCAGAAGAAATCCGTAACACTCCTTGCATATTCCCTCAAGAAAAAAAAAGAGAGCAAAAAGCAGCACCCTACCGCGACCCCCTTCCTTTCAAGTGATTATTAAGTCGCGAGCTAACTTAGAGGGAGTTCAGGAGAGCTGCCCTAACCTCGTTTTCTTAATTGAGTCAATTCAATGAGCACTCTAAAATGAAATTTGTCAGCAATCTAATGACCAAAGATTGTGATAATAATCTTATTTGGGACTAACTATACTTATAAATTTTAACCCCTAACAAACATTGAATAAATGAAATCCTACCTCTACTCTCATCTGAGTAGACAACATTTCAACAGTCGAAGAGAGATGTGCACTTGGGTGGAAATTATCAATGGCGTATCTAGAAGTTGCGAACCGAGTTATTACAGAAAAACCAAAACAAGTGTGAGCAACCTACCTTCTTTCCTCACCGGTCACCAAATCGCACTTAATACCCAGTTCGTTGCTTCTTGTAAATACCTCTGAAGCAAGAAGCTTGAGAGGTCCGCAATACACCCCACTCTTCGCTTCTCCGAACCTGAAAACGTAACGTGTTTGAATCGTAATTAGAACAGAGCATTGCTATGGTACTGAGGTCTAGATTCCCACCGTTTCAATGCGTGATACGTCTTCCCAGAATTGGTCGGCCCGGCGTGGAAAATTATCTTCCGTTGAACAGTACGAGCATCAGGGTACCAGTTGTGAGGTTGAGTTAGATCCGAAATCATTCGTAAGTCATCCATAGCTTCCAAATGGGGAAAAACCTGGAACTGGTAAGCTTTTCGAGAAAAATACAACTAAACATAATCTTACATCCTTGGTAACAATAGAATATATTATGTCATATTTTCGGTAACAGACTCTTTGCTTGATCTCGACTCCATAGGTGTCCCAAAACGTCCATAAAGACTTCTTACGACTGCAGATATGTTGTCAATTACGCTAATCTCTCTCTTCCTCGAATGATGAATCATTTAGTGATTCTCGATTCATGATTTCTTCGTTCTTTGTCCTACCTCGGAATTGTTAACGCTTTCATAAAAAGAACTTGTTTGATTAATCCCTAATGCTATAGATATAATCCCTAATGATAATAAATGAATGACTTCCTGATGCTGAAGAGAACTCATTCTAAGAGCTCTGCCTAAGAGTCCAAGTCTCCATCGCTGCGCTTTCAATTTCGTAAATGCATTCGTATAATGGTTTGGCCGATTCGATAGGCAGATTTGAGATCAGCGCTCTAATGTGCAGATAAGAGCGTAGGACTCGCCTTCAATGACCATGATGATCTTAGGGCTTAACCTTGTTAGTATCACACGTAACGTCAGATTTCAATAAAGAGCGTAAAGAAGAGAGAGCAACGCCACGTTACTGATAAGACAACTGCAAAATATGACTACGGGAAACCTTTAGAGTATATTTTGATAAGTGGATGCTTGACTTTACCAAAGACTCCCTGAAATTGAATTAGAAACTTTCTGAAATTACTGAACTCACTTTACGTGCATGGGCGAGAAAAAATGGGAAGAGGCTCTCGACGTCAGTACTTCCTCTAATAATATCTTGAAAAAGCACCAACAAAGCTGGCTCGACTCCTCCCTTAAAATCCAAATTAAAATGTCGTTAGAGAAATTAGAAAACCACTTTTCTTACTTTTTCGCAAAGGCAGTATTCGCGGAATGACCTATAAGCCGTGACAAATAACTTGTTGTTGAGGCCATTCTCAGTAGAAAGATTTCTAACAGCTTTTCGACGGAAAAATTCATCCAGAGCCAAGCTCATATTGGTCTGAAAATAACAAGAACACTGTCATTTACGACTGAGCATCCTTGCGTCTCTATTCTACACAATACTCACAGCATCGAGACCTTGGGTCCACTGCTCCACACCAATAGCTGATGTACGAGGCGGTGCGACCACACGAGGAACGACAAGGTCTTCAATAGCACTTCCCCCACGATCGGCCGGTACACCTGCAATGCACATCTAGCTGAGCAAAGTATTCAAACAAAGATATTCAGTTGTACCTGTGATTCGTCGCCGTCGAGACGAAGTCGATGAATTTGACTGGTTCCTCAGCACATGACCCTGTAGCCACGTACTGCGCGACGTTGATGCTGCCAGTAACATATCCGATGCTGACATGGACCTCCGTAGCAAATAAGTGAGACGTATGCCATTTTGGCATGACATCTGAATACAACTAAATTTCGGCGTAGTTGTGATCAATAGACCCTTCATTGGAACAACGAACTCTATAACTAGCCCACGTTTCAAAAGTCGATATGTGTGTTGCATCTCATTACTCTAAGGCTCAATAATACCTTTTTCGGGTCTACACGACGAAGGCTGAGACCTATTATTAGCTAGATCAGCGATGGCTACCACTCCTTCAGAGTTACAACGCTTCTGTCAACCAGGAGAGCTTACAGACAGCACAACAAAACGCTGAATTGCCTAGCCCCACGGCTAACAGAAATCCAGAGACTTCCCTCATTACGTTCATTCCAGAACGCATTGCGACATGCTTTAACATAGTTCAATTAGTTACGTTGTCCACGCTCTTGTACGCAGTAGTATAAAAACTTTAACTGACAACGAAATGCACAAAAACCCATAAGGTCAGGTCATACTTTGCAGTCTGCTTAGCAAATCGAAAGTTGAGTGGATAAAGATGGATGCGATCGTGCGACGCACAATAGACACATAGCTACCCTAAAGAAAGGCTTTAGAGATCACTGTATCCATGTACCTTGAAAACTCCCGCTGAGAACTGTCTCGCTCTATGCTCCAAATTAACGTCAGTACAGCCTTTCTCAATAAATCACACCTACGAATGGACCGTCTCCAGAAAAATACTCGAAACGCTTATGCAATCGTTTCGCTAGATGAGATTGGTTACTATTGGAATCTAGAAGAGCAAAAAAAGATAAATCACACCGAGTCAAGAAAGACAAGCAGGCTCAAGAACCACGACCTGGCGCGTTCTGAGAATTGGGAGTTGGACTCACTCAAATATATGGAACTCGGAACCGATAACACCATTCAGATAGTGAAATCCTAAAATTTATTGTCAAAAAACCAGCACTGCATTTATATCACAAGCATCGCTCTAGAGAACAAAATTCAACTTATTACATATAAAACAAAAGGAACGATGTGATATTCCAAATAAAAATTTATGCATAACAACATCATATACACAGAGCACTTTCGGAGAAGTTCTCAAATGCAGTCTAAAAGGGTATCACAGTTATTTTCCAATTAATGACGACGTTTCTCGTTCTTGAACATGGGTCCATGTCCAGGTACGATCCAATCAGCAATTTCTTCAATTTCTAAGCGGCTTTTAGCTTGCAAATCAGGATATTTAGACACTTCTCTCCACTGAGCATCGTCACTCGCACACTCAAAAATGTCTCCTGCAACGACATATAGGAAGAAGTGAAGCGGAGAAAAACTAATCATTCAGGTTTTCAACAAAAAAGGCATGTTCAAGTTCCCCGGGAATAAATACGTGGACGTGGTGTGGTCAGACGCACGTCCACCTGACCACGCGAACATGCTAATTGCACCTACATGCAAGGGGCAAAAATTTCTAAATATTCCAAACTTCCTAAAAAATTCCAAGCTTCTAGAAATCCATTTCGTCCGATGTCACTTAAAATATTGACCACAGAATTCCAATAGACTACGCCCCTTGTTGGGAGAACCCTAATACACGGTTGACTCTTTTCAGTTCTAGTAGAACATAGTTACCTGAGATAACAATCCTCCCACGTTCAGTGTTGCTGGCAACCACTATAAGATCATGGTCAGTGTGACCTGAACAGCGACGAAGCTCCACGGCTGGAGTGAGTGTCACCGAGTTGCCCTTCAAAATATAGTAAAAATGTTATTTCTTGCAAATGCATGAACTGCAAAAAGAATCTCCACTACTTCAATAAGAATTCACGTGATTTTTCTCGATAAGTCACACCTCAGAGACTCTCGTCAGTCAGAGCTTAATTCATGGGAGCCTTTGAGAATACGTTCCATCGATCTTATTACCGAATAATTCGTGAACATCCACAACTATTATCAAAAGCTCCACTATTTCACTCTATTGCTCAATGATCTCAGTAGCGCTATGGTTTAGACATGTGCAAGTACCTAAAAGGCCAAAAAAGAACATATTTCCTTGTAAGTTCACGTGTGTGAAAGACAAACCAAAAAACATTTGCAGTTATTTCAACTTCCTTGGCTTAAGGCATAAAAGATGAATTGTTTGGTAGTCGAACACTTCAGTCATGCGTCGGGATTTGCGACTATTCGGTAGAGAATCGCGTGACAAATTAGTGTCCGACGTTCCAGGCTGTCTACACAGATGTCCCGAACAAGCTGGTGGATCTCCAACCGGTTAGGGTCCGATGCCTCATGAGACCAAAGCATTTACCGACCTCTTGGGATACCGGCTCCTTTGAGACACTCCCAGGATCGACAGGGACACGGAACACCAAACGGTACGGATCGCTCGATTCTTCTTCTCGACTCGCGAATCACGCGATTCGTTAGTGATTGTTCGCAGAGCCTGACACCTGCCCAATACAACATACAGAGGTGGCCAAAAAAGAGGGTACCCCACAACTAGAACGGCATTACACACACTTTCCTAAAACCAAGCCGGATGACCCCAACTCCATATTGAAGAGCACATACCACTCCATTAGATGACTTCATACACGCCTTCAACACCGACGGCATCAGAAGATTTTCACACGGAAACAAGGTGCACCGTACGAGCTCAAGGACGTCGTCGAGGGACCATGGGGCGTTGAGGCTTCATCTGGAACGCTGGCTCTAAGCGGTCTTTTGTAATGAGAGTTAGTGTCTCCGGAAAGCTATCCATCAATTGGCAGTTTGAAAAATTCACGTAGGAGCTTCAGGTTAAGCAATAACCGAAGGTCTCCTTTAGCTCTATGGTGGCGGCAGATGACGTTATATTCTGAGTACGGTGAGACCATTGTAGGAGGGTCGGCTTCTGCTTATAAAGGAACATCTAAAGAATATTTAACCGTGAAACATCTCGCCCCGTTCGGGCCCTGAATGGCGTGAAGCTTGCGGATACGTCTCATAGGGCAAAGTGTCTCTTTTTTTGGCCACCCCTGTATTTATTGGCTATCCATCGATTCCGTTACCTGCCCGAGACACCAGGTATGCTGGCTATCAGTAGCTTCCGTAAATTTTGTAAGAGGGGAACAATTTTAGAAACGTTCCATCTTTCTGATTTAAATGTGAGAAACCTCGGATAACGTGGTGTACATTCCCGTAGTGGCGACATCGCCGTCCATGTAAACAGTGGCATTCTGGAACATCGATAAATTCCCACAATGGTCAATGTGACCATGGGTGACGATAACGACGTGGATCTAAAAAAGAGCACTAGATTCGAATTCATCCGTTCAACAAATGCGTGAGCTGGACAACAAAGGTTACTGATGACACCCATTTTCTCTAAAAAAAAAAGGGTTTGCATTGGCCACTGACCGATTGATGAAATGGTACTTATCCAGCGAGAAACTCGAATCTGACCTTTTCAATTACTGCGAATGAAATTTTCGCGATATGCAGGGCGGCAGTAGCTGAAATTTTGCGCAACAAAAAACACTAATATATCCCCACCAGTTTAGCTGCGCACGCATTCGCGTGCATCACAGGGAATGCAATAGTATAAAACAGGGCTAGCGGTATTTCTATGGCTCGCCGTGGCAAAATCCGCCCACCCCGGTGGCGCCTAGGCATAGACTTTTACCCCATTTCTTCGCCAAACTTTAAACACTTTTTCTTGACCTCTGGGCCTGCTTTGAATC
>KZ346264.1:19537-37843 GCA_002352805.1 Teladorsagia circumcincta | reverse complement strand
TTTTGGACTTATGCATGCCGCATAAGCTACTAAAAGAGGAATCCACGGCCAATTCTCCTGTAGTATTCTTTCAAGAACTCAGGATGGTTCATTGGAATGGATACGTTCCCTCATTGGCCGATGTCAGAGCGCGCGATTGGAGCGATTCGGTCACGTTGGGAGCAATGCCAATCGCGCGACCATCGCTCCAATCGCGCGATTGGCGCCATCGGTCCCGTTGTGCGGGTATTGCAGGATCGATCGATCGCTCCAAAGTGCAAGTACGAGCGACGGGAGATTTACCCCTCCGACCATCGATATACGGTGCCGCTTGGGTAAATCTCGCGTCGCTCGTACTTGCACTTTGGAGCGATCGATGGATCCTGCAATACCCGCACAACGGGACCGATGGCGCCAATCGCGCGATTGGAGCGATGGTCGCGCTATTGGCATTGCTCCCAACGTGACCGAATCACTCCAATCGCCAACTCTGACATCGGCCAATAGCTGAAGAACTGATATGGCTCTAATACAGAGTGAAACATTTGATAGAAATGACAAGAGCAGTTATGGTGCACATCATACCATGAAAAGGGCTTGATTCATTAGATTCACATGTGACACAAACTGAAACTTATGTCCTCAAGAAACCAGCAAAAAAGATGAGAAGATATGAGTGCGTAAAGCAATGCAGCAGAGCAGGACTAATTTACTCAACTTTCTTTGGTTTAGCTGTTTCGCCGACAAAGGCGTAGTGGCATCAGTTACGACCACATCATGGAATTGTGTGGTCGTCTCCATGGGAAAGTTCGGAATGCCAGCCTTCAATTCACATGAGAAGTGATTCTTGAATGAGCATGAAGCATTTTATGACACGAGAATATCAATCAGTTAACCTCTTGCTGGCTTGTTGGGTGGACATCGGGTGACTGATGCTCTCTGTTTTTAGGTCACCGCCCACACAAAAATGTTTTCGTGAGGCACACAGACCTGATTTCAAAATAAATGTATAGATAATCTCCAGCTTCACTTTCCCCTTACCCTCTACATCCGCTGTCTACATCCGCTGTCTTTATTTTCAATTGGTCTTTTATTTGATGTTTTTTCCAAGTATTTCTTCCGATCGCGACAGCAACTGCAGAATGTAAAATTCAACAGAACCTCGTGCAGCGTTTAGCCAGCGCCGTCGAGCCTCTCAAGCCTGGCGTACCCTGTTACAAAAGCAAAGGCTCTCCGACCTGCGGGTTGCAGGGACCTTGAGGGCGACGGTCTTCCGTCGTGTTCCTTTCAGCAAGAGGCGCTCCTTCTTCTCTTCCATTCGCTCCATTTTCCACTTACACATATTCCATTCGCTCCATTTTCCACTTACACATAATAACAAGCCCTTAGTTTCTGGTGCTTATCGGTTCGATTGTGGCTTGACTTGAATAATGTGGCGGGACTTTAGAACTTTTAGTACACTGAATATCAGGCAATCACAGAGGGAAGTCATTTTGCCCAAAGTGCACTAGTAAGTATTTGCCGCAGAGATTGCCGTCCTTGGTGATAGTTTTACAGTAAATATTCTTTGGATGTCCTCCACAAGCAGAAGCATACAGGATCCACTAACCCCCGCCGTCTTCAGAATGTGACAGCATGATTCGTGGTAGATTCTTATGACGTTCCCCAGCGTGAAAAGCTATTTCGAAATTTTTGGTAGTTTGACATGTTCTCCTCAATTTCATCTTGGGAACATTCGGTTCGAATTTAGCAGAGAGCATTTGAATTCCGTTTTCAATATGTAGAGAGAATGACTTTTTTCTTCAACCTTACCTCTTGCATATTCTTGAATATTGGGGGCAGGGTCAACCCTGCGTTGCGCAAATTCCAAAATTTTTACGACCCCCTCCTTTTTAGAGGGTATCGGTACGACCCCCCCTATAGACTACTTTGTCTTTTACATAATTGGATGCTCGCCATTGATGTATGGGCAGTCACCGGCATGAAGAAGTCGTGGACCGTGGTCAATCCGCGCGCTTTGTCTCGCTCACAGGAGTCGAGGCAACATGAAGTTTTATTCATTGAATAAATGGAATTTTTAAATTTTTGCCTAAACCAATAAATGATAATTATCGTAGAGATATCTACTTACAGAAACCTGCTAGGTTTTTTCAATCTCTCAATTCTTTTTCTTTTATAATTTTGAAAACTAAACCCATAGCAATTACGTTGCAGTAGAAACCCCTCCATTCAGAAGGTTATATTTTTCTTCAAAAGCGATTTCATGGAACCGGACACCAAAATTTCAAAAGATCAAATATCTTTCTTCCTAAAAAGTATTTTAAGCGCGGCGGATGTCCAATATTTTGAAAAATCGTCCCGTTGTTCCGTTTTTTGTGCACACGCGAGTTTTCTACATTCAAACACCCATAACCTTCTTCATAACTAACTTTTTGCATATGTCTAAGGCTATTTAGAAACTAGAAGATTAGAGCATCCAAAAAAGCACCTTGCTTTTTTCCAGTGATCACTTTCTCAAAAAATAGTCCCGTTGTTCCGTTTTTTCCACCTTGATTTTTTTCAAGCCATTTTTCTGAACAGCGACTATGCAGGCTTCAGAAGCCCATAACTCCCTTCAAAGTTGATGTGATGAGAAGTGGTAAAGACTGTTAGACTCTAATCAAAGAGTTCTTCATAAAGGGTATGAAATTTTCCTGAAATTCTCTCTTTTGCCTCGATTTTCTAGGGTCTCCAAAAGTCAATTCAGCAGGTTCGTTACGCTTGTTCCGCTTAGATTCAATTTGAAAACATCGAAATTTTTTTCAGGAAGTTTGTCTGCTCACGGCTACTGGCAGAGAAGGCGTTTCTACCTCTTGCGAGAAAACACCTGCTCGGGTTTGCGCCGTGAACCGTCTTCGGTCAGAAGTCGCACTCGCATTTGAAAGTCCTCCATTTTCCTGAAGAAGCTGTCAGTATCGTGGTTGAATTGCATTGCACTGTTACGTGATACCCTTGTTTCACTTCCCCATAAAGTGCTCTACAATTTGTTCTCCTTGAGATTTCAGGATTGTTCGATCATCGAAGACAGACCATGTTTTTGCACCACGCTCTTGTAATCTCGCCTATTTAGTCATCTGGCCTTCTCCATGATTCGATCGACCTGTGATGCGTCAGCTGGTCTTTATTTCCTCACATGATGATCGACTACATGAAAATTCTTTTTTTCCTTGCGATGGAACTGCAGTGACTTATGAATATCCTGTTATCCAAATTTGACTCCGCCAAGTGTCAGCATTCGCGATCGGAATATTTTCATCACGTTTTCTCACAAATTGGCTTCCCTAGTGTTTTTTTGCCTTTCATTCCTCCCAGCCTTTCACTTATTGACCAAAGACGCTACCGCCGTGATCGCCATCGGCACGGACGGTCGACCTTTATCCTACCCATTCCAACGCTGGTCCCTCTGTATACGATCCCCTCCCCTTTCCTTCGGTCAAATACGACCCCCTCGTTGTTCTTTGCGCAACGTAGGATTGACCATTGGGAGTGGGGGTGTGGGAAGAGGGGTCGGTTGCGGAGGTGTACCCTGTTCAATGACTGAGATACACCTTCGCTCCTCAGCTTAGCATGGTTTCACTGTGGCTGTGTGGGAGCGACTTGAATGATGTTTGAGCATCACATCTCACTATCGGCTCACTCGCTGCGGGCGTTGATTGCGTTGGTCACTGGATCATCGCTGATTCAACAAACAAGGACTAACCTCATCTCGCTACTTTTTTTGCAACAGCGTGCAGCGAAGTCGCGTCCGGCTTGCAGCTGTGATCAACTACAATATTAATCGCTCGTGGCAGGCTCTCCTGAGGTAGCTGCTTATGCGCAAAAAGGATGGAATCTCTATCCACGCTCATCCAGAAGCAGGGAATTAACCGTAGCGCTCCAACGTTTCAACGGTACGTTTTTTCTGCATGAACGTGATTAATATTCTTTTGTGGTAGCTATGGGCTGCCATTCCATGTGTTGTTGGTTTTCTCTCACTCACAGGGGTGCATTATCTATGTGGTCGATAAGCTGTTGGATTGAGTCATAAGCAACTGCCGATCCTTTCATACCCGCGTCATCTTGCCCAAAAAATGTTTATGTTGTTCCCCGCGAAGGAGTAGGTGACAACCTCAGTGCCATTTCATAATGATGAATCCCACCGTCACTACTCTTCTTCAGGGAGAAGTAACGTCGTTCACTCAACACGTTCGTTGCCGTCGATTTTACAAGGTCCGTCCGGGGCACTCAGCAAGAGGAGCCTGTCGGAATACTTGTGAATCTGGAGGACCAGAGTCGCTAAAAACGAGTTTTGCTGAATGTAGTTGAGAAGCTTCGCAAGGGCGAACCACGTTTGGGACACCTAATGACTGTGGGTATTGAACGCGTGCAAGAGTCTCTTGAAAGCAACCCGGCAGCAGTACCCGTCAAAGTGCAGTAGACCTTCAGTCCTCCCAGTGCACCATGTGTCGTTACCTTTTAGCGGGGAAGCTTTCATGGGGAAATCGTAGACCCTGGGGAGAAGAAATTCGCACAAGTTGAACGAGGTGGCTCGAAAGACACATGTGATCATCTCCCGAAGTTCGTTATACAAAAGTCGCAATATCGATTCGCTTGACAATTGTTCACTGGGGTTGGGAAGTGCGCAGTCTAGCCAAGCAACATGCGGGAGATATCAGTGGGGGCGTACAGCTCAACAGCGACACCGAGCCCTAATATGTGAACCTTACCCAAAGTAGGTTCTGCCAATCGATTGTAGGATTGCATGATTGCAGACTTTGAGCAGTACCACTATTAAAACACTTACCTCATGGTTCTCTCCCGCTCTGGTGGTTCACTAACCAATCACCACTTGATCCTCTTGCTTGCTCGTTTCCTCAACGAGACTTTGAGTAATACTATTATTGCTGGCGCTAAACCTACTGTTCACAGCTGGATAAACTCGCTTGGGACATAGCAAAGGAGGCTTCCAATACATAAAACTGTTCCACTGCGCGGCAGCCCGCAAACCACATGTGAGGAGGGAATGCCAAAAGTACTATACAAAGACTCGACCTATGGTTCTCTCCCGCTCCTCATAATCCACTGATGGTTCACAAGCCATTCGTCACCTAGTCCTCTTATTTGCTCGTTTCTTTAACGAGAAAACTGCGATGATCGCGAGCACCTTAGAACAGGCGATGTCTTGGTTCTCTTGATGTCGAAGGTTGCGTAGTTCCGCGAAAGAGGTACCCATTGACTTGCGGGTAGATAGTGGGCACATGCACACATCTGGTAGATACGGAACTTAATCAAGATGGTTCAAAACGAAGTAGTAAACTTTTGGAATTTTTTGTCAAATCAGCAATTACTTATGGCTCAACCTAATATTGATGTTTTATTGATAGAATTGAAGTCACCATGGAACGTAATTATGAAAAAATTGAAAAGCTAGCACTGCGGTTCTTACTTCACATTGTGGCTAAGTTGCGGATACCGTCCTCGAACGCACACGCAAAACTATCCAGGAACATAACATTCAATCTATATCCTACCAGATTAGTCCCCGGCAACCGCCGGTACCATCCTTCCCAGCGTATGCTCCACACCTTCCACTGTGCTCCCTACCCCTTGTGAGAACACCTCGAGGGGAATACGTGTGCACAACAAGGCGTTCTATACATAGATGGTAGATGGCATTGATCGACATCAGAATGACATTGTTTCAAACCTTGTCCTTGAGATCGCTCGGTTTTTCTCCTCCTTTCTCCACTCCCCCCCTACCTCTATCCTTCAGTTGCCACTTCAGCATCGTGTTAAATGATCAGGAGTGTACTCAGTAGGTGTTTATATAGCTGTTGAGGATAATATCACAATCATGCCATGCAAAACGTTTACAGCTCAAGTCCT
The DNA here is from genome assembly GCA_002352805.1 of Teladorsagia circumcincta. Classification (NCBI taxonomy): domain Eukaryota; kingdom Metazoa; phylum Nematoda; class Chromadorea; order Rhabditida; family Trichostrongylidae; genus Teladorsagia; species Teladorsagia circumcincta. The sequence continues at coordinate 31,960 of KZ346264.1, read as the reverse complement.
GTGAGCTGACCGATTTTGTGAGCGGTTTGTTTACCATGAGCTTCTGGGTCTGTGTTCTGGGTGACAACCGCCTCCAGAAGACTTCAGATTTTGCATGAACATTTTGATTTACTGTCCGTATTCTATTTGATCGGACTACTATGTTGGTGGTAAGAAGGAGTGGGTTCTCCAAGTAAACTACGGCCAGAAGCGTCACTGGTTTCGACGCGTCGAATCGAAGATACTGATGTCGGTTCCAGCACTGCAACTTTGGAGGGAACTTTCAAAGTTAGTCAAGCTGCAAGCGATTCGCTAGCCGACAGCTCCCACCAACAGGCTGCACTGCTGTGGTGCTTTGATAATGTTGACAAGCGAACGGGTTTTCCGCTACTACGCATGGAAAACACGAAAAAGTTCACTTCTTCCAGGCAGAGACAGCCAAGAAATTTTGGTCGTAGTCCAGAAAATGTCTCTAAGCACCTTATGGGACGTTCTGTCTCGCCAGTAGTGTTTGGCAGATCCGGCCCCAATAGAATACGGTCTGCTTCAGTTCCTGTTGACTCAACTAAAAGAGGGAAAGCTTCATGTTCACTACTACTCAAAAACGGACTTCTTTAAGTTTCGGCCTCAAAAGCTCAGGATTTCTGGGCAAACGGCATCCACACGTCACCTACTGAAAGGCAATATGTTGACGATTACGACAGGGCACATGATTGAAAATTGAATTCTGTGATAAAGAAGAAAAGTGGATTTGGAAAAAATCGGCAAATGGCTCAAGACTTTTCCGACAACCTAATATATTAACTATCCAGGGAACATAATATTTAATTTATTGCACTGAACTTTGCTTTGTACCACCCGATGCTTGTAAACTGGCGTGCATGCCTGAGCGTTATTGAAATGGTGCCGTTCAGCGCTCAGATGCTCAACTTCGCATTGTTTGATTTTGGAAAAACATGGCGAATCTCATGAAGAAAGCGACCTAAGGATTGCTCACATAGATTGTTGGCATTCTAATTGAACAACTATCCAGGGAACATAAAATTCAATTTATTGAAAGGATATCGATGAGTATCAGAAAGATCAGTGATGTTCACAGATTCTTTCCTTGAATGAAACCACCAACAACCACCCTTCTGTTTGCGATGTCACCTGCCTGAGCTTCTGTAGCTGTTGAAAGAGACGCGTCAAATATGTCCCTGAAAACAACAAAAGATCCTATGAAATGGCGGCATTGTGATATCAACTATCAATGTGTCATCACGTCAAGTTCGCCTTTTAGGTGATACCACCAAAAAATATTATAATCGAGCAAGTGCCAACGGGAAGAATACACTATAGAATAGGTAGAGGGTATAGAAATGCTAAACATTTATAAATTAGTGTAGAATCTAGAATATATTACTGAATAGAAAAAGTTATAGGTTTGAATGTCAATGATGGCTAGTTGAAAAAAAAGTGAACCGTGAAGTCGTCGGTTTATTGTCGTAAAAGCGTTCAGATGCGTACTTGGCTCATGTAACAAAATGCAAGGGATAACCGGTATCGTAAACCAATACCAAACATAGCCGTTGTTTTTTTTTCATTTTTTAAGTTCCCTGACATTGCATAAGTGACCAAAAAAGGATGAAAGGCTTGATAGATATGGGTGGATTAGGAAAGTTCTACGCACCGCCCAGAATGAACACAATCGGCGTCGCGCACACAGAAAGCCATCTTTAAGTTGTAAGTTTGGCAGAGTTGCTCTCTAAAGCGACTCAATCCCATCACATGGCACATTTCACTGTTTTCGGAGGTGTTTCCAAAAGCATATGTATTCAAAGATAGTCAAAATGAGCGCAATCCCACCATAAATTTTTTCGCCGTCTGGAGAACAACAAAATTGGTCACCTATTCACGTTCACTCCACACACTTGCACCTGTTGACCAAACTGTTTTACTGCAGCTGATGACCACGTGGCGAAAGGATGAAAGTCACTGAAGTCGGCCTCTGACTCACCGAGGACGCCTGCACCAAGGACATTCCAGTACCTGAAAAAGTCACGATGTTTGAGAAGCTGGTACACCGATGAAATAAATGGCTTTTTCTCCAACCACAAAAGTGAACCACTAGCTCCTGTCCAGTTGTTTGTGATTTGTTTCCAGTCGTACCAGTTAGAATAGATCCCAATGGCAACACCATTCAACTGAAGCAGTTCATATAGTGACACTTTTTCTTAAATTTCTCGTGTTTAAGAGTTTATTTTTAAATTTTGTGACTGAAATATGACGAAATCATATGGACTTCTAGCATCAGGTTCGTGTGAAACCCAGCATTACTGCTGAAAGGTTGAGACTGAGAATACCGACAGAGGAGCTCAAAAAGCTAATGAAATCAACTTAGATCCCATGGAGATCGAACGCATAGTGAACACCAGACAAAACCTTCCGGTCGTTTGGAAAGAAACGTTAGAAAAGGCTCTTTTATGGAAGAATCCCGGAGCTGAAAGTTATTGATGACCAGACCAGCACCTTTAATTTCATTTCTTCTAACTCTTGCCACCGTTCCCTGCCTCCGGCAGACTCTGATCAAGAATTCAACAGCGGATTTCCGCACAGCCCTCTTTGATGTAGTGATAGCATTTGACCTCGCTCCACGTCTAGAAAGCTTTTTCCTCTATTGAGTGCTGTCTTGGAACTAAATCATGTTGCTCGGTAGCATCTTACCTATTACGGAGCGCTGCTCCACCCACTGAAGGGTCTTGACCCAACTTTCTTCGCCCGCTTTTTTCCCGGTCTCTAAAGTGCCACTGTTTGAACCGATTCAGGAATTGTGGCAAAATCCTCCCACATCGGTCACGCAAGTCAACCAGTAGCAGCTGACCTCTTTCCTTTGCCAACCTCTATAGACTCTTTTCCCGATCTCCGGAACTTCCCAGAACCGAGGTGTTAGTTTGATAGCGAATTTCGCCCACTTTTTCTTAGCTACACCCACCAATACCAGATGACCTCCTTCCCTTCGTCAACCTCCACCCGCCCTTCTCACGGTCTATGGACTGTCACTGAACCCATCTGTAAGCTTCGTGGCAAACCTCACCCACATCTGTGCGTGCCCCGTCTACCAATGGCATTTGATCCGGTCTTCCTCCCCAAGCTCTGCGCGCATTTTTTTTCCAATTTGTGGCCTGCTTCTGAACCGAAATATAGAGTTTCGTGGCAAACTACACCCACACTGTTGCGCCACACGCCCACCATTAACTTTTAACCTACCCTCCCTCCCTGACCTCGATAACCATTTTCCCGACTTCTACGACTTTTCGGAACCGAATTATGAGGACGGGTAAGAAACATTAACTACACAAGGAAACAACGCGCTTATTGTTGGGGACATGCGGTCACGCTGTATGCTGGGAACCCATTAAGAATTGTCTCCTACACCAATTTTTCCTGCTCTGTAGGTTTTTCTCAACAGAGTTATGAAATTTTTCAAGAGGAACCGCGTTTCTAGAGCACGTCCCGCCCAGTGAAGGTGGGTCTAGTCCATCCTGCTTATCAATCCTCATCTTCGCCAATTTTTCCCGGTCCCTAGGGTGTCTTGAATAGAATTTGATTTCCATTTCTCTCATTTCGATGCATGCGCTGAGGGCGGGCCTTCAATTAGATGATGTACAGTAGCGCTCAAAGTACGTATTTGGCCAAATGCTTTTCGGCAAAAACTTCCTTCCTGCTGAATCACTCTGGTTCTAAATCTGTTTTGAGGAAAGGTCTTCCTCACACAATCAGCACAGTTTGATTACAAGAAGAGAGAAGAATGAAAATTATATTACTGGAAACTCCCAAGTATGACCAAATTTCAAATTATTGCAAAAATCCTTAAACCCAACAAAGCAGACGATCGCATGATGAACACTAACAAGGAAGGTCTTTCAGGACATGGAGCGCTTTTCCAAAATGGTTTCTTGGATGTAGAGACTCATGCGAGGAACACAAAGCAATGGCCCGATTTTTCTGAAGGCTTCTAGGAAAGTCAGAATAGTAGAGAAGAGATGGTCTAAAGTTCGATCATTCGTGATGACTATTTTTTGCAATTCATGTTGGCGCCTACAAACTGTGGCCAAATGGCACCAGCGTCGATTAACATGTCATCCTCATAATTTGGCGACAATTTGTAGACTCCATGTCACAATGGGGAATTGAACTTTGGTCCACTTCTTCACCACTGTTTTGAGCTCCCAGTAGAGTTCAGGAAAAATGGACCACAGTTTGATGTTCCTTACATGAGCCTTTACAAAATGCTAGAAACCATCTCAGAAAAAAGCGCTACATGACCTGGAAGACCCTCTTCGTAAGCTGAACCCATACCAACCCATACCCGGTAACCTTCTGAAGTTGCTGAAACCTTAACAGGGCCTGAGTATGAAATCGGCAAATGAATTCACTGACTGCAGAGACAACTTCCTCAATTTTTCTTCGAATATGACGAGTTCCTCGTCCAGAACTGTGCCTCTTTTTTTGTAGCAAGAATTCCTTACCTTTTCCCGTAATGTTTCGATGATGCTCGGGACCTGCAGATGAACTTTTTCTTCTGACAAAAGCAAGTCAAACTGTCAGGATCACTCTTGCGCATTTGAGGCGCAATGTTTTGCATTGCTATATTGCTAACTCGAAGTCGATTTGGTGCAGATGCTATACGACTGTATACACAACAACTTCTAGAACCTACCTCTCCACGTCAGCGTTCATCACTTTTAAATGCTATGCAGTGGGTCCACCTATTTTAACCACTACCGTAACAAAGTCTCCGCATTGTTTCACGGATGGCAGCTAATACTTAGAATCGGAGCGTTCTCTTCCAGGACGCTACACATGCCTAGTGCTTTCACCGCCGAACATCATGAACTCACTTCGTCTTATAGGGTTTTTACAATAATTAGAAATTCTCTCGCAATTTCGTCATATTCGAGAAATTCTAGTCAAATATATTTTTCGTTCTTCACTTTCTGTCTAACCAATGCAACATGGTAATTGTGTGAGAAGGGCTTGTTCTCAAAAATATACAATTGATTTGAACCGAATTGATTCAGCAGAAGTTACGGCCGAAAATGCATTTGGTCGAGTACTTTGGAGGCTGCTGTAGGTCCTGTACTCTTTGAGACTTGGCCCACCCATGTCATACTAGACCCGCACTTTCCAGGAACATATCCAAGATGTAGTGAATTACACAACAATCGACAGACAGAACGACGGACTGACGACGCGCGTTATATGTAGCACGTGGGATGAGGCAGTCCGTATACGTGCTTCCGGTTTCTCTGAATTACCAAACAACTTATTCTAACAGTTTTGCTCAGGAACCATAGCCAAGGACGATACTGAAGCTACCTCCACACAAAATCAAGTTTTCATCATTACATTCACCGCGCAATCCGGAATGGTGATCTGATGAGACTCAGTTCGCCAAATGCTTGTCGGGTCCACGTCTTCGATAGATGGCCGTGGCCCAGGATGATGGTACCGAAGGGGGGGGGGGCGCAACCTGGCGACCTAGAGATAGGGAGTCGTCTGTCGTCAGTCGTCACTCACCACCTCCACCTTGTCTTCTACCTTCTCTCATAACCTTATAATAAATATGTATAGCCAATAATGTTCTGTTATGACTACCGCTACGCACCTTCAGATCAAAGCCTCGCGAGCCTGTAATCTGAGACTTTCTTTTCGAGATTATTACCCAAACAGTTGCCACTCATTTCCTCGTATTGTACTATTCAGGATCCCCGATTTATAGGGCTTTGAGTGGCTGGTGCACCGACTAGGCAGATATTGATCTCTTACTTGAGCAGTTCTGATTATGTTGTCGATGAAGTGGGTGTTGTTGGAAACAGATGCTGGCCACAGTGCAGGAGACGTTACCTTAAACACAAGAATTAGAGCGAACTGAATTTATGTAGTAATCCAACTAGGATATAAATGAGGGGATGCAAAGAGGACTGCAAAAGGAGAAGAAAGGAGAGCAAATTAAAAAACACAGTAAATGCCATCGTTCTTGCTCTACGCTGCGGATAAATCCAAGAGGCAGGCAAGGAGGTGAGGGGGACCGTTTTAAGTGACTCTCATGTTTAGCCTCCTCCTGTGTACATATGGATGTATATACAAGATCAGCTTTTCATAGCATATGCTAGATTCTTCTGCGAAGGTACTGAAGTGAAAGTCGTTCTTCCGGAATTTCCTACTAGGACTCAAAAAATCAATCCACCAAATTCGTTGCACTACCTTCCACTGGCTTCGTTCAAGAAACTCTGGAATAATATGTTTGCTCGTGCTGACTGGAATATGAAGTGATTCAGTAAGAACTCCTGCTCTGGGACGAGCCATTCAATCGTTTATGGTGAGTAGTCGCAGTGGTTGAAAATCTTCCCTCATTTGCCATTTCCCTATGCCGTAGTACCTGCAAATTTTGCGACTGGTTTTTGAGCTTCCGATCCCCTCCAATTCCATTGGGAAAATACAAACTACGATTCCCTCGTTGATCTTCGCACAACGGGCGATTGACCCTTTCCGCAGGGCGCTGTTGTACAGGGGGTGCCAGGGGGTGGGGGAGGGGAGGGAGGAGTTTGGCACTGCAGTTCATCCCCGCGACAGTAATCCATTTCGTCGCAAGTGGCAAAAGCTTCAGTGTGTTGAACAATTTCGCTTGTGCAAAAAAGAAAATGAGCATTTATGCCGTAACGCACATACTTACCTGAAGCCAAATGGCTTTCACACTGAATGTTGTCCTGAGGCCATTGTACAGCTCCATGAATTGCTGTTCACCGCTCTTGCTGGATTGAGGATCCGGTACCATGTAGACTTCAGTCCCCAGATTGGCTGTCACATAAACATATTACAGATCTGCCACCATTTCAGCAATTGTTCATGTACCGCAGAAGCTTTTAAAGAAATGTGATGTAACATCGCTTTCTGAAAAAGTATTCCCTGGAGTGGTGGTCCATTGATTAGCCATTCTACTGTGGGAGTAGGCAGGACGGCTTGGAATAACTACTTTTATGCAGCACTGAAATAGCAACCCTACGACCCAATCCAGCCCGGAAATTTAAACCATATATGTTGAAAGCTGATGATACTATTAATATGTAGTAGGCACTCTAGCTCCTCGATTCTATTCGGCAAATAATTCCTGAGGGTCTCATATTATCGTCAATCCACGGAAACAATCCACACCCATTCGCTTGCCCGAGATGGTCGACTGCGGAGACCCCTGTGTCTGGCCAGGGAAGTCTTTCACGGCATGGAGCGCTTTGCAGAACGGTTTGTTGCATGTTATAGGGGCATGTTCGTGAAGCGTAGAACTGATTTTTTTTTCTGAGCTGTCCTGGGAGTGGCATATAGAAGGCAGTGAACTTCTCTCAGGGAATGACACTTTTACATTTTTCATATACACCACAGCATTTGTAGCGTTGAATACTTGCACATTGGTAGGCTTTCGATCAGCGATTAAGTTCAAACATATGAGAGCACAAGAAAGTGGAAACCAGCGAAATGCTTTGTTATCAAAAATTTTTGTTGAGTTGGGGTGAAATTGTGCCCCGATGGTGTAACTGGTAGCACAATTGCCCACAATTGCAAGAGATCCGGGTGCGAATAACGGCTGGGGCGAAAGTTTTGCTCTTAACTCAGCATTCTTGTGATAACTTTCGGAACGCGAACTGCGGCATAAAATAGCAGTTATCAAACGAAAAGAAGCGAAAATTGGTCTTCGGTGGGAACCGTACCAGAAGTCACTGTTTCCACATATTTTTTTGGCATTCACAGAGCCGATCAGAAAAACTTATGCTTAGTTTTATGCTCCCTTGTTGTGTCTCTGCAACACACAAAAATCGTTTCGAAGAAGCGCTTCATGTCCTGGAAGACTTTCCTTATGAGATTGGCGATTCTACGGAAGTTCTCGGAACGCCATTTCACCATTTGTTACACGACTGGAATCATGGCTTCAAAGAGGCCTCCCACGTCCGGCATGGTCAGGAAAGTAACACAGAGGCAGAATCAAAGCATCGCGATGTTTTGGGAACATCACTCGCGTGCGATGCTCTGAAAACATTGCACATGTGCGTCGTGCGCAAAGGAGCTTTTGACCTCCAGTTTTCATTTATAATAATGTTGTAATTCAGTGCTATCGAGAAACGTGTAGGAAGTTGTAGAACTACAGTCAAAATCACGAAAAGAGGATCAAAAGGAGTCACCCATCACAGAGATGTCACCAACTCAAGAAAGAGGGAGGACCGTGCACATCATGACAAGCCTTACCACTTCCTAGGAGCTTCATGTGACAACTGTACACGATGAAACTCACCATTGGACGCATACTGAACGTTTTGACTGACGCTGTTCGAAAATCCTTCCGAAGGCGAGTAACCCCTGCAAAAGATATGCTTGGTCTTCATTCCGTGCAAAAAAATTGGCTGAGTGAAAGTGAGAAAGTTCATTCTGTCAACGAGAGTTACCTGATAAATACGACCGCGTACTGACTGGCTCGAAAACACGTGAAAGTACTTGGAGAAACTGGTTCGCTCAGATCCAATGCGTAAGAAGTTTGCACCTAAACATTAATAAGTATCTACGAAGCAGAGCTCATTGCATCACTCGCCAAGAGAAGGACGGGGACAGTAGCTCATCGGTCTACATACCTTCTCGGAAAGACTACTGAACAGATCTGCGAGCAGCCGTTCGATACCATTCCCTCGATAAGTACAGTGCGATGAGTCCCCGTTCTTATCAATATTACCCCATCCTCAAACTATACCCCTTTTGACAATGACTACCTTTCGAGCTCCCTAATGCGATAAGTGTCATATTCGGGGAAACTGGTATCAGTAGGTCAAGTTGCAGAGCGCTTCTCAGCGTTCGCCTCCACACGATTGTTCAAAAGGGTACCTGCACCTTTGCACTTCACATTCTCATGAACCTCTACTAGATTGTGTGATTCCGTATTGAGAACCTAGAACTTCGAGGCTTTACTTTGATTCCAATATTGGAATGTAGAATAGAGAAAAAGTGGAATGGGCAATGATGAGGGCACAGGTATAGCTAGCACAGCTGGCTCCTCTTTCCCCGTCCTCTCTATGATCTTCTGAGCCAAAGTCTCCGAATTCCCTTGAGGTTCAGGCTTTTTTGAAAAAAACTTCAGTCGCACATATCGACCTTTTTTTGCTATCTGAGTAAATTGCTGAGAGTGATTGAGTGACCGTAAAGTGCGGACTGAAGCACAAACCGGAGCTCGCATGTGTAAAAGCTAATGACATATTAGTAGTTCGGAGGGAAAGTACTGCAACACATTTCCCATTTTTACTTTTAACCTTTATCGTTTGTTTACCAATCTTGTATATCCACCACAAGTGTTCAACACTTGCCTCCTTCAACACTAAGATGTTTTCTCTATGATTTTTTCCAAAACATGGGTGCAAGTCCTAAAAGCAAGCAATCTCGCCTTCGAATTGAAGTTGATTGCGAATCATTGCGTCACAAATATGTTGGTTAAGGTCCGAAGTAGGTGGTAACTGTTCAGAGTTCGATTAGGGGAATAGATAGAGGGGATAAGAAATCTCGTCGGAGCTTCAGAATATCTTGACGGGTTATCTCAGAACGTGGAGATTCGCAATGCATGAAGGAAATAAACATCGTCGCGGTACGAGCGCTTTTGACAAGCTGCCTTGGTCAAATTCTGGAGTTTTGGGGCGCAGGCCTCGACCTTCACAATAGTACAGATATTAAGAATTCGATGTCATGCTTCCGCGACGGAACTACCTGTCCGGGGCGCTACTGGCCTCTTGTAGAAATATCAAAAGATCGAAAGCGCCGGTAGAGTTGAGAAATTGAGGCGCGTTTATCGGTGAACGACAATTCCGCTGAACCTATTGCAGTTACTGTTGGCCGTTGATCTAAATCTACTGATGGAGATATTTGTACTAGGCAATGACTCGGTGTAAAGATTGTCTTGAGGTCGACGTTTCTCGAAGCAGCTGTCTCAAAACGAATTCGAGGAGTTATGCGGTTGGTAACGAAGTCATAGGTAGGAAGTTAACTGATGATGAAACAAAGGGGACGAAAAAGGCCAAAGAGGCTCCAAAACGGGGCTCCCCTCCTCGGATCAGAAATGAAGTGGAGGATGGGGTGGACGAGCTGTCCGCGTAAATACGCCCTAACTGCGATTGCTCACAAGTAGCCGGCAATTGCTTAAGGCGCAATGCGTCCTCAGCTGATTGCGAGCAACCCAAGCAAAATCCGCAAGGCGAAGTAGCCGCAAAGCATCACGTAAGTTGTTTTGAAGGATCAACCTAAAATAGGCTCGGTATCCGGAAACGACCGCTAATGCCTGCGCATCCAATCACGTACTTATTGCTAGTACGGCTGCTAGAGCTTCGAACGCATCAGATCCCCTCACAAGGCCTTTCAAAGGTAAGTTTTCGAATCAGTGACACTTTCTATGTATTTGACTAGGGCTAGTGCTTCTACCCACCCCATTAGCATCAAACTTTTAGAACCTTGCTAAGACTGTTGGTTTAAACATTCTTGAATAACTACTAATTGCAGCACCTATGTATATCCACTCCGTGGATGGAAGCTCCGGGAAGGCTCTACTGTTCGTTGGACATGAATGTCATCTACGAAACTTTTGAGAAAAAAGAGTTTCGGAAAGAGCTTTGCATGACCTTCTCTCCAACCTATTATACACGAGCATCGACTAATCACTATTGCAAAACTGTGCAGATCCTCTTATGATCGAAAGGAATTCAAAATATCAGATGGTAATGCTATACAGTGCGTACCAAAAGTATGTGGACACCCTAAAATCGATTCTCAAGGGTCGGCTGAAGACTTTCTATGTCATGAAACCTTCACCATTCAACTCCCCATGGTTGAAAACCTACAATGACAATTTGTTCAAGAGATTCCATTCTAGTTTAGCAAACTAATTTTGATGAAGAATTTTTTCTTTGTATCAAAAGTATGTGGACACCCTGAGGTAGATGAACTTTCTGCACCAATTTCCAAACCTATGTTTACTTTTTCTTTTGCTACCTACTCTAGTACTTTTCCTCTTCACGACAAGAATTTTTCTAAAGAGGACAAAGCAGAGATGTAGGATCCTCACTTAGCTGGACCTTCCAAATGCGAAATCGCAAGTCAACCCTGTCGTACGTCCTCGTATGCAAGAGAAGAGAACCAAAATCTTGATGCTAAGCTCCCACACTGATTAAGAGCCTTTCTCAATCGTTACTTGTTCAACACGGTACAGGGATTACCCGTACTGTCTAAAAAATAATTGGTCTGCTGTCCACCTTCGCGCTTTAATGACTTTCCCTCTTATAAAAAAGACCATTCGGTGTTCCATTTGATCCAATGAGCACATGACTCGAGAGAAAATAATGTTTGCTCCGTGTATGGATGCGCAGCACAGTTAGCCAAGGCTAGATTTCTCAGTCATAAAAAGGAACACAAACTGGGACGTTGAACCCGGACAGATAGTGCTTTTGTTGAAATGATAAGATTAAAATAAAAGACGCTCTGTGGGAATTTTCACCTTAGACAACCTCGACTGGTGAGAAAAAGCTTATCTTCGGCTATTCGGGTAGATCTTGGTGCTGGTGAAGGGATCTTTCTCGTGACCCGCAGGTGTACTCACAGAGACATTTGGAAGGAGGCTCAGCAATGGACTGGGGTGGTTCCGAAGGAAGGGGAAAATCGGAGATTGGCATGCCAATGTGTCAGGTAGACAGTTAGGATAATAATAAGGCGCTTGGATCCCGACTTCAATCCTTTTCGATAAGCCAGCGTCACAAAACCCTTGTTGTACAGCAAGCCCGAAAGGGGGTTCTCAACACGTATTCCATTTGGGGAGAAGGCAAACGCAGGAGTTTCGGGTGCTGGATTGGCCGGCGCATTCCTCAGATCACATCGTCATTGAAAACGTAGGGGGATAGTGGTTCGTTACCTCTGCTTCATTAGAGGAAAAGTAGTACCCCAAGTGGCCTAACAAATTCGAGAAATTAGGAGGTTGGAAAGAGTTCGACGAAAGAGATATCGGGAGCCTGGCTCAGAACATGCCAAACAGAATGTTTGAACTTATCAGAACCTTTGATAGGACTACCGGTTTTTGATTTTGAAGATATTCCTGTTTCTCGAAAAGTGTCCACATACTTTTGATACAAAGAAAAAAACTTCCAACAAAATTATTTTGGTAAACTAAAATGGAATCTTCCGCCCGAATTGTCATTGTACATTATCAACAACGGGGAGTTGAATGGTGAAGGTTTCATGGCACAGAAAGTCTTCACTTGACCCCTAAAAATCGATTTTGGGGTGTCCACCAGGGTCAACCGTCCGTTGGACAAAGTCCAACGAGGGGGGTCGTATTCGGCCGACCGAAAGAGGGGGTCGTATTCGCAAAGCTCAGCGTCGCAATACGTAGGG
>KZ346263.1:56586-74750 GCA_002352805.1 Teladorsagia circumcincta | reverse complement strand
TGTATGTATGTATGTATGTATGTATGTATGTATGTATGTATGTATGTATGTATGTATGTATGTATGTATGTATGTATGTATGTATGTATGTATGTATGTATGTATGTCTGTCCGTCCGCAAAGAAGTGATAAGGAACTCATTGGAATAAACAAACCGCTAACAAAATCGGGTAGCTCGCAGGACTCGAGCTCTCGATGTTTTGCAATGGCATGATTGTGATAACACCCCATCGGCTAAATAAACACCTACTGAGCACATTTTCGGTCATTCCACATGGTGCTGCAGTGGCAGCCGGACAGCAGTGCAGGGAGAATAAAGGGATGGGGAGGGAGAGGGCAAGGGAGGTGAGGATTCACAATTCCAACACTCCTAATGTACAACCAATATCGAAATGCTGTTTCATCCCTATGGGATGATGCCTTTCACTACATTTTTCCGAAACCCCTTTTTGTGCATAGACGTCACCTCCTTAAGATGTCGGTGTCCCATGCAAAGAAGGTCCGGCAGTTGCCGGGGGACCAACCTGGTAGCAGCTATAACTTGCTATCTGGATAGGAGTATATTCCTAAACCGCTATGTAGTTTTGGCTCTGAATAGTAGCACATCTTCTCTTTAGTATCCATACCCATTCAAGTTAGTTTAGGAGTACAGCAGAGAAATGCAATTCATGGCTGAAGCTATTGCGAGTAACTGTCCGACAGAAAGAGAAGCGCATTCGTTGTCCCTCCCAGAAGGCGGATCTCTGAACTACTACGTGTGAGTACTGTTTTCCACCACAATTTGTGTGCATCGTTTGCCAATCAGTCATCAACCTCAATGTTCGCTTTGAGGAGTCCGATGCCTCCAGATAATGATGCAAAGTCTCTGATAGCGGCGACATTGCAAAACTGGTACGATGAGGTAAATTCAATGAAGCTCGACTCCAAGGTTAGGTACAGAAACAAGAAGATAAAGCACTTTGCCAATGTGAGTTTTTGACTGCTTTTGACGCTGTTTTCAGCGTAGTAGGTACTATGTAGATGATACTTTGATAAAGATCAGCAAGCCAACTCGAACACTTTCGTGAGCTGTCTGTCAGAGCACTCGACTCAAAGCGCTGAAATTGAAACTGCCTTTGATAAGTGCTGAATGATCTTGTTGAACCAGGGTTCTTTATAGGGTTGCAGTAAAGAGACCACACAAGCCAATCTATCGCCCCAGCACCACTTCGACTGAACCATTCTTTGACAGATTGCAGGGCATTTATGGACGCATTATCCTGTTGCGAACCATGGAACTTTTGCCGCGGTCCTCTAAGAAAAGGCAATAGCTGGTAATGAAGCACTTTTTGGTAATACTCAGTGCTCATGTGCAATGATGTGAAGGCTGGTTTAAACTTTATGTTGCTTGCGAAACCACCGCAGACCGTCAACGAGGCCTCCTCATAAATTCTTTCTGGAGGACCTGAGCGCTTCACCGGCAGGCCCCTCCAATAGTGACGAAATCCATCCGGCCCGTCGAGATCGAAGTCTTCTCAGGATTCAAGATTACCTAAAAAGAAAATGTGCCCAAAAAGTTTCGTTTTAGAAATAGAAAATTTTTGGAAATGCAAAAGGAACATGAAGCGAAAGCATGATTTTGCGTCATAGGCACAGCGGGTGTTCTCAGAAAAAATAAAAATAAGAAATTGTTGCTTTCTCAAACTGGAATTCTGTGTTGAAATCAAGGACCAAACAGTTCTTCTCTAGAGTCTTTCTCGGGAACATCTCCAAATGCAAGTATCTAGGAAGTTTGTAGGTGGAAGTATGATTAGTGGCGCAGTGTATATGGTTCCACGTTGTCTGTAAGGGTGCAACCATGCGCATGCAAGGTGATACGGGTAGGGAAACTCTTCATGACTCTCTTCAGCATTCTATATGCAGATGAGGAAAAAAGACATAATCTAACCATGCATCTTAACGAGTGTGCAGCACACTCCTACCTCATTGTGGATGAAGAAGCTGTACTGTTGATTCTTCTAAGAGTGGAAGTAGGTACCGAGTCGACCAAGAATGAGTGTGGGGTTTGACCTCCATATCCAAAGTGATAATCTCAGCACATGGTTAAAATATTGGTCAGAACAAGCTGGAACTCTACATCTTTGCTGATGAGTGGCACGCCGTTTATTCTCAACATACGCTGTTATTTGTCAACATTGAGTTGTGGGCTCCCAGAGCTGAGGGAATCGTCGATGATTGCTAGCACATCGCTTTAATTCTTCACTCAGTTCTCACCCATTATTTTTTCGAGATGAACGAAAAGAGAATAGGGGTAAGGAAAAAGAACCAGTGCGTTCGGCGTGCGAAGCTTAGCTTGGTAGGTCAATTCTAGCGAGATGGCTTTACGACATGAGCCCACCTCACAATGGTCCCCGTCGTTTCTTGCCTGCGGACGCTGCCAGCTCTACCTCATCTCACAGATTTTTTCCCTACTAAAGCTACCTGAATTCAGGAAAATGAGGTGCATCACCCTGTAGAAGTCCACGAATTACCAGCTGATCCTTATCCCTCTGATTTTTTTTGAGGTAAATGCTTTCTCGCAGTCTGCATTGAGGACATTGCTCGCATTTGTTGAAAGAAGTCCATTTTACGACACGGAAAAAATCAGTTTGCTGAACCGCAACCAAGGTGCCAACGAGTTTCGGTCGGCTAGTTTCCTGGCTTTTTCGGCTTCGTTAGGAGCTGGAAGTCGAATATGGCAAGATAAAGATGAGCTATTCATTCCCCTGACATCATTCGTTCCCAACATTTTGGAAAAGTTGCCGAGTTCAGTTTCTGGTGGATGGCTTCGTGAATCATGAACTTACCTTCACACATAATCATGACAAGGTTTATTGAATGTCGTGTTGGCATGCGAGACCATACCTATAACGTGTCGAGCATTACATTCTGAACACCCCAACAGTTTACCTGTTTACCTGCACTAAAACATCGTACGCACTTCAGCGCGCTTTATGAGGAACTTAACTGAGCAAATGAATCCATTTACAAGGAGTGGAGGAGCCACTACTCACCAGCAAGGTGAATAACGGTCAAGGAAATCCTCGACAAGGGGGTCGTACTTGTCAGAATAGGTCGTGAGGGGTCGTACCTGTGAAAGTCGGCAGCGAGCGCACCAGTGGCATTGTGGTGCAATAGGAGGAATAGCGTGTACCGCAGCAGAGAACGAGGATGTGCGAGACAACTTTATATAAAATATTCCTTCTGCTCGCTCTTAACACCTCGCTGACAGTGATTCTGTTAGAAGGAAAGCTGTCGCGAAAACGACAATGGTGAAGGAAAGCCCTAAGCAAATGAAGCGGTTTGTCCGTTATACGGGGTACGAGATGTGTGCTACAATACAGATTCTGTCAGTAGGTCATCATCATATAACACCTTTCAATCGAGTGTACCGCCTCTTCTATGAACTTCTCAAACATTCGCATTGGCATGGACAACTCTGTGAAATTGTAAAAACTCTCTCCGGTCGGGAATTGAACGCATGTGACAGACGCGGATACACACCACTACACTACAACTACACTCCGTTCATGGAAGAGAATCGAAATAGGAGGGGTTGTGTCAAGACTTCGATGTTAGGGGGGGGGGGTCGTACTTCTGCGACTACGTCCTCGACACGATTTCCACCCTGCTCACCAGGATAACACAACATAAAGAATGCGAACCCCACAACGCTAGAGTGACACGTTGACTTCGATGCCATTTGTTGAGTTCTCGGAATATTACCTATGGATGGTCCCGTTCTAATTTCCAGATGATGTACTACAAATCAACCAAAGCTGGGTGTTCTTATCAAGCGTGCCCGAAATTTGCACCGACGAAGTATGCGATAGCCTGCGTGTTTAATTCTGCGTAAGTCTTTTCCTTCATGATGTTATTGATGAGAGAGCAATTTGGTAAGAGCGGAAAAGGGAGTTTTTGAAACGCATGTGATATCGCGCACGCAAAACTAAGGTCGATTGCAAATTCACAAGCGTGTCAAAGCCATTGTAACTTTTGAGACAAAGCTGTGCTCTGGAAGCCTGTAACATTACCAAAGTAGAATCTAGGATGGAGTACCAGTTAGCCCTCGGTAATATAGGTGACAGATGATCACCGCGAGACAGTTCACATTTAACACAAATT
The DNA here is from genome assembly GCA_002352805.1 of Teladorsagia circumcincta. Lineage (NCBI taxonomy): Eukaryota > Metazoa > Nematoda > Chromadorea > Rhabditida > Trichostrongylidae > Teladorsagia > Teladorsagia circumcincta. The sequence continues at coordinate 70,607 of KZ346263.1, read as the reverse complement.
CCACGGCAAAAGATGATTGTTGTGGCTAATGATTTTACAGGGGGGACAGTTACTGCTCAATAAACGGTTCCACTTTTGTTGCGAAGGGGGAAAGTGGTGCTTCGCCACCTTCTATGTGCGGCAATAATGTATAAAATAACCGTTTGCTGAAAGGCAGAGGAAGGCCTGGATGCTTCACACCGCACCTCCTCGGGTCGGTGTTTCCATTCAACGGCTGCGTTCAACCACACTTACATGGGAGTGAGATAACTTTAGGATCCATCGAGCTCGTCATTCCTTCAGAGCCACTTATTTGCTGCTAGCTCGTGTGAAATGGTGTGTGCAATGAATCGTGCAGGCCATTTTGAAGTCTGATGAGCGGTTGCCTCCAAAGCGACGAAGATTCTCAATGTAAGAGAGGTGCATGTCTCATCGCAAGAAGAATAATCGTCATCTAGCCAGCGCTGAGCGCTTATATCTCTTGATCAATTTCGTTCAGACCGCGGCTACACCATCAGATATACATACCAAGCCGAGGTGTTGTTAATGGATGCAATGTCGACGGAAATTGTGAAAAGATATTCATGTTTGCCATCTGTGGACCGAACCGCCTTTGCGGTTTCAATTTTGCAAGTGAACGTAGCGAGTTTTTGTGAAAAATTTGCATGCATAATGCAATGTTTAAGTCATTGAAATGAAACTATTGAATTATTGTGTCAAAATTATGAAAATGACTTAAATAATGTACAGAATCAATGAATTGTTCAAGTCATTTTAATGATTTTGACACAATAATACAATAATTCGACTGTCCCGCGAGCTGCTGTATTTCATTGATTAATTGAATATTTTGAAATAAATATTTGCACGAAATGCAACAGTGTGCAAGAATTTTTGTAAGCCATTCCATGATTCCGATCAACTAACATTTGCTGTCTATAAAGCATTTTTAAGGCCTAGAGTTATTGCGGCGCACTTTTAGCGGTGACAACGACAGGTTGATAGTCTTCCTAGGTAACTCTATCCAGCTTATAGGATAGAGGTTCACAAATGATCACATGACATCTTCGTGGGTTGTTGCTTCAAAGGCGAAACTTACGATACATAAACTTAACATTGAAATGTGGATGTAGAGTTTCCGACACACCATGTGAACAGTTTATGAATTAGAAAGATGCTCCCTTTACTTTCCGCTTGACCAAATCAACTATTAGGTTGGAAAGAAAGCTCTGCAACACTCTTCCCAAAATTTTCCTTTTTTTTCTGAAAAACACGGGCGTAATACTCATGATCAACAAATGGATCAACAAATGGTAGAATATTACTCAGGCTTCCATCCAATGGGTGAATATTGGTGTTTCAAAGAGCAGTCACCCGAGAGAATCCGAAAAACCTCGACCACTCGTAAGTCTGCACTCTTAGCCATTGTCTTGTTTTACTATCCCCATAGCTATGAATTTATGTCAACGACTAATACTATCTGCAGTACTTCACGAGAATGTCGTTAACCGCTACAGCGTGTACCACCTGAACCAGCGCTTTCGATCCCTCGATATATTTCTACAAGAGACCAGCGGCGTCTCGCTTTCTCTATTACAAGTAGGGCTGATGCGGAAGGTCGGCTACAAATCCTCCGATATAGGGACCATTGTGAAGGTCGAGGTCTATGTTGCGAAACTCCAAAGGTTGGCCAAGGCAGCTCGCAAAAAGCGCTCGTATTGTGACAATGTTTATTTCTATCATGACATTGGAAATCACCATGCTGCCAAATGAACCCTTCAATAGGTTCCAAAGCCTCGACGATATTTCTTACTCACCTAACGTATTCCCCGTGGTCAAGCCCTGAATGGATACCACCTATTCCGAACCTTCATCGTCATCTTTATGACGGAATAATTAGACGACCAATTCCAATTCGAAAGCAAGGTTGCTTGCTTTTTTGGCACGCACTCCACAACATCTGCAGAAAGGAGCCAAGAATATTTCTGTGCGTTGGGAACAAGTAGTGCACACTCACGGTAGATACACAAGTGGTCAGGAGTTGAAAGCAGAAGAGATAAATCAAAACCAAAAATGAGAAAGTGTTGCAGGACTTTCTTTCAAACCTAATACTTTTATTTTTGGAGATTTACCCACCCACACCCATTCATGCGCGTGTAGGAATTCGCAGGCACACTCGCCACTACTTACCAGGACACTTATTGCTCTTGGAAATGGAAGCAGAAATGCGAAGTGGACCGACAATGAAGAAAACAGAAAACCATTAATTGAAATCGAATTTGAGTGTTTCCTTTCTTTGTGGGGCGAACTGTGCCGAGACGGCTTGATTCTTTGTGCGGAGCAGGAAACACGGGCGAGGGAGCATTTATTCTGACGAATGTGGAAACATCTCCCACTGAGGCGTTCAAATGGCCGCAACTACTTGCAGTCGGGTGGACTATAGCGCAATTGTCGCGCACATTCGACTGGTGGCGAATTGCATTTCCTTAGCAAACGTGGGCCCAATCACCGATGAAAACGGTTTCAGCACCCGATAATGGAATTTACCTTCGAAGGCGCACTTCGAAATCAATTTGTTGTAGTTGTTGCGCTCGAAGATGTAAGCAGATGTATAAGATGGGCTGTCAGTGGAGAAGAAACCACCAAAAACCCTACAAAATAGAGGCCCCTCTCTTTAGCGGTGGAGTGTCCTTGGACAGCGGCATAGGAGCTACTGAGCAACGCAGATAAAAGAAAGAATTTATGTTGAGGGATCATGGACACGAGTGAGTTGGATCCAGCCTCTTGCGTGGGCGGAACTCCGGATGACAAGTGTGATTCCATGTAGAGGCTAACGTCTCAGCGTGGCAATATTGCGCAGCGAGGTGGCTATGACGTCTGCGCCTGCATCCCACTGGCATGATCTTACAGGGGAGGTCGTTTGGGAGTGGAACGCTTTTTTAAAACGGTTTTCTGCATGCTGTAGGAGCTATCACGTGGACTTCAACACTGCGTTTCATTTTCGCTGAGCAGACCGCCGAAGGCCAGAAAAGGGTCAAAAACTTCATTTAGGATGGGCGGTTCTCACTACTTGGAGAAACATTTTGGACTGGTAGAAATGATCACCTACATATTGAAGGGTGTTCATACCGGAGGCAACGTAAAATTCCCTCAAAACGGAAGTGTTCAGGCGTCGTCCGTCAGTCTCACACCTCTCGCATCAGGCTCGCGGTCGAATGGATAGCGTGGAGAGCTCGGGTTTGCACGGCAAATAGTGCCCATTGTTGTTTGGCTCCGAAAACTTCTGCATTTTTGATCGTCACTCCCAACTTGGCTCCAAATTGCTCCAGCGCCAAACCAACGCAATATCTAGTACGATCAGGATCATCAAGAGCCACTGCAAATGAGTTTTCTACCAAAAAGCATCGGAATAAGTTCGCAGCGAACGTCAAGAGCGAACGCCATATTCTTGATCAGGACCCTGATTTGAACCCATGTGCCAATTTCCAGGAACGATGGAGATTTCGACTAACTTCGGAAAATGGGGTGAGCATGGGGTCGTCATGCACGCCGGCGGGTGAGTTGGAAACGAGCGCGGGCGGAAGTGAAGCAGAATACTCCGATGATTCACAAAAGCCGAATTTCGGCTTCGTAGAGAACATCCCACACCACGTTGCAATCCTTGAAATCGCTCTCGTTATCGAGATGAAGCCTCGCAAGTGGAACAACCGCAAAGCTAACTCATCAACTCTTGATGGGGAGAAAATTTACCAACTTCATGCGTGTCCTGTTGTAAATCAGTCGCTCGAGTGTCTGCCATTGCCGTTCAGTGGTGGAATTTCTCATTATTTGGGAAGGACAACAGGGAAGTCGTTTTTAGTTCACCGGCTGGAGGCACCTGTGAGCTAATGACTTATCAATGGTCAATTTTTCGGATCTGGGTCGAAATTTCAATTTCTCTCAAAATTCTCATTCAACCCGTTGACGACGTCGCAGGACACATACAGTACTCGCCGTAAGAAATCAAAAACGCGAATCTCGCGATTTCGCGTTATTTTCGTGAATTCGTAATAACTCGGTTTAAAGTTAAGTTTTCCCGAAAGCATTGAATTCAGCTCGTCGAGCTCTATAAGGAGGTGCTTTAAGGTTTTTAAAATGCTTCAATTTGGGTTGCGCCATGCACTCGAGTTCCATCCCGGGAAATAATTGCTTACATGTGATGCGTTTACAAAGCTAGTTATGCAATTTGATCATTCCACAAAACAATGGGTTCCAACACTTGCCCCAGAATACGCCACGTACTTGACTCAATCCACTTCATTGTGAGAATAATTAAATGTTTTTTTTTTCGGGATTTAGGATCGTTAATTCATTTCAAAGCCTTGAATGACTCAAGGTGTTGTCTCCGCGCTCAATTTGCCATTCTCTCGGGTTTGAATGAAAATTTTGGGCAGGTTTCTAGCAGCATCACCAGGCCCATTTTGTGACGTTTCCCAGTTTTCCAAGCGATTTTTCTCAGAAACCTGAGAAGATAGTGACGAATCCCTTCACCTGCGTATATTACGCTTAGTCTTCCGTAAGGATTATATGGTATTATTGGCTGCGATTGAGTTTTGCTTCCATGGTGTTGTTCCAAACATCACTCCGCGTCACGCCCTCGTCAAAAAATCCGATTTTTTGCCTTTCCCGGTGGATCCGCAAAACTGAGATTTGCATTGCTAGATTCCCCCTCGCCAGCTCCGGGGACAAACCCCCACGCTCGGAGACATATACTCGACGCGGGTGAGGGGACGGATACCCAATTTGGGGACATATACCCACTTTCGGGACATATGCCCAACTTGGGGACCTGCCCCCAAGCTCGGGGACAAGTCCCCGATTTCTCACAGGACCCATTATTTTGCGATGGTTCCTATGACGCGATCATGCGAGACGGTCACTGTCATCGACCCTCTGCGTCTCTGCCGGCAGGGGACAAATCCCCCTATCCGAGACCAGGGAGATTCGTCCTCGAGAATGACAAGCAGAGAATCCACGCCAGTGTTCCGGGCTTCCTAAGGCGGAGGGCGCATTTGTGGTCAATATTATCTTGCCGTTCGCTCGGAATTAGAAAGAGCCTTACTTTGCTTTTCACTACTCTTCACTTTTTCTAGCATGTTCATTTCTTTTCTTCAGTGATTACTTTTTAGGTGCTAAGTGAGTGGAGGGGGGAGACCACGCGGCGGAGCAGTATCAAGGTGATGTCATTAAGCCTGAGCCTGGAAAGACCCAAAAGTGCCGAAAGATAGACTCTGCGCAATCACAAATCGCATTTCTCACAGCCTACAACTCCTTCTTAGGCTTTGTGTTCACGTTCATTTATTCAACACCTAGGGCTAAGTCTGAGAAGTCTGAAAAATGTGAAACGCATAAATTTCGCAAGGTTCTGCGACTCGAGTTACATTCCAACGTGCGAAGTTTCAGCGGTAATGGTCAGGAAAGTTTTGGAAGAAGGTCGGGGATTTCCTCTCTTCTACTTTGAGATGAGAAAGAGGCGTGTTGGGACGAGTTTTATGAACTTGCTTGCTCTATGGTTCCACTCCAAATGGCATCTGAATTAGCCGCACGTCGTAATCCACCTTACTTGCCAGGGGGAGCGGAGGGGGGAGGGGGGGTGAGCGCGATTAATCTTGTCCATTAGCTCAGATTTGGTTAGATTTACTCATTTTGTAAGGCCCTAACGCTTTTGTTGTGCAGTTGTGAGTCACGACATCGTCCCGTATTACGTGTAATACCGTTGAAATACAATAGGTTGCCCCACACGAGCTTATCTGGGTTGTTGCTTTAATGCTATGAACCTTTGCCAGAGCATCTGCATATCATTCTAGAACACCATATCCGTCAGAATATAAGTAGCAGTAGAGATGAACTGCTTGTTTCGGATGCGCCACGCATTTGATTTCTATTCAGTCACGCGAAAGATTTGAATGTGTGCTCGGTCTATGCCATCATGTCGGACACCACAAACGACGTTTTATTTGTATTTAATTTTGTCAGGCCTAGACGGCGCAAGGGAGTCGGCAGGTATCCGACTGAGATCGGATCCTTTGGGCTCTCGTGTGCCGCGGCTAGTGGCTGACATTATTTATAGTTTCGAATCTCAAATACAAATCAATATATGCAATAATGACAGATATTCACGGCTTTGAACCGGTTGAACAACTGAGCACAAGTGATTTACTAACTTTTATTAGTACCGATTATATGGATAGGATAGGATACGACTTCGACCGTAGGGTCGGGGTGCTCGTCAGAGTCGCGGTTGGACCCAATCGATAACGAGATAATGCCCCCGATGAGAGGGGAGAGTGATGGCTCGGTCGTACAACCACAGTACCTTGAGTTGGATCGATAGCGAGCGGACCGCTCGAATGCCTGGGCCAGGGAATCTACTATTGAACCCCTTTGCTCTCAGTCTCCTGGACTGGTGGAAACTCAAGGGAGCCAACCGCTGCGTCCCAAGACACTCAGTAAATGAACGCTCCGACTGCGCTTCCTCGCGTTATATACCCCCTCGCCCCGCCCATCGGGCGCGCTAGCCTGTGATTGGCCAGGAGCGGCCTTTCCCATGCTCGCGACTCTTCCGAGGCACCGGACCCAATCGGTAGTGACGCTGCCGGCATCTAAAAGTCGACCAGATATTGATTGAACATGACATCGATTCAACACAAATACGACGACATTGATGCCCAATCTTCTTTATGAACTTAACAGCATAAACAAAAGAAGAGGTAGCGATGCAGCAATAATAAAACATGTGGTAAGAGCACCACACGGAATGAGATGTAGGAACAAATCGTAAAGTAGACACTACACGGAATGAGAAGAAACTACATGGAACATGACAATTTAGTTTTTTTTTATCATAACAGTGAAAACCTGTTCTTTTCGTTTTATTAATCTCATTTCAAAGACAATTGTTGGATTTTGTTCCTACCAGTTCTATGTGCGTTTACGATTTCTGTATAGTGCGTAGTTCTTATCAGCTTCCGACTAGTTGATATCAATGGGCAACGAAAAGAAAGTGCCTCGCTGCTGCTTGCCCTATGGTCCACTTCTCAACGCTTGCCACCTCCTAGGACTTTTTATTGATTTTTTTTCTGGAAACAAAGTTTTATCTACAAGCGGTCGTAGATTTCTAGACCTTTTATGTTTTTTAATGCTTTTCCTCAACATTTTTGTATTCAAGAATATAAAGAGCATTAGTACAGCTTTGATCTTTGAGAAAACAAAAAACCACTCTGATGGAAATGATAATTTGATAGTTTTTTGATAATTTACAACTACAAAAATAAAAAACACACTTCTGGAATTTATTTGATTTCAGAATACTCGCTAAGATAACAGTAAGGACTTCAATGTCTGGCTTGAAAAGGGTAAAGGATAAAGGATAAAGCATTCGGCGTCGATCAATCCAGTTTTGAAATGCGCTACGCATTCTACTTCAATTCAGAATCGTCTGGTGAATTGGAATGCGATTTTGTCTTTACGATGACTTGTGGAGGCTAGCTTATGTATAACTCAGTTTTTACCCTTCCAGACCGGTACCAATTGACCGAACCCGGAGGAATGAAAGGCTTGATTGGCCCGAAAGACGTACGACCCTGGATTTTATCCCGAATCACGCCCGTGGTAAGCAGCGCTACTTTTCACTACTCCACTTCTGCCCCTGCATGTCTAACATTACCTTTTTAAAATGCGCCACTCGCGGTGTAGTTGTAGCTGCACAGTGCGTTGCAAAATCATAGGACACCCACTAAAAATATGAATATCCCGGCTTCTAGGAAGCGTCTAGGACGTATGCAAAACAGCCCGTTTGGCGTTTCTGCTGGAGCCGCCTGCAGTAAGGAGAGTTATGAGGGGTGTCCTATGATTTTTTTGATTAGAAACGCCGAAGCTAAATACTAATCAATTAACCTGGAGGCTTGTGAGTATAGGTTTTTCATAGATGCGGTTCCGATTCCACAAGTCGACCTTTTCTAGAAGCCTGGATATTTGCATTTTTCGGGGTGTCCTATATTTTGTAACGCACTTAATTCACTTATTTGGTCTATACAATGAGAAAGCGGCTCACAATTTTACCCCACCCCCAAGGAATTCTAGCCATTTAGAAGGGTGATTTGTTGGTTGCGCCGGGTGGAAGTCGCGCACCTGATCCATTGACCATTCGAGTGGTAGGCACCACTTATCACTCCATCTCCATCCAGTCGTGGAATATCAGTGTCCATCCTGCTATTGTATATTTTGTATTGACCTTTCGTTTTTCAAATACCAGATTTAGATGAAATAATATCTATGTTTTATGAAATTAACATTGAGGCGGGAGTGGCATAATGACCATTGGCGCTGCTTACCACGAGCGAGGTCTGGGGATCAAATTCCGGATCGTAGCCACACAGGCCTACGAAACCATTTCATCGCTCTGATATCGGTCAATTGGTACCACTCTTGTGTCATGTAACACCGAAGTGTACATGTGCTAGCGAGCGCAATTTATTGTATTGGCCACACCGCGATCAAACGTCACTATGTTTGTGAATGAAAGTGGAATGCGTGGCGCATTCAAACAGGTTGATCAAATGTTTCATTTTCTATCAATCTCTCGGTAACGTATTGTTTTCGAACGGTTAAGGTTGATGTTGAGTTGTACAGATGATAGAAAACAGGTTGAAGCAACAGTCCCAGCAGGGTGGAAGTGGGCGTGGCCGTTGTACCACCTCTTGCCAGCAGTGAAGATTCGTTCACGGTCACGATTTGCATCTTGAATCGACTTCAAGTAGTCCCTGCGGATCCAAAACGATCGCAAATGCCTCCGCAACCATGAGATCTACACGGCTGGCAAAAAGGGTGCAACCTTTGACCGCCACGCCCACTTCGACACTGCTGGGATTGTTACTTGTTCTAGATCGGCCAAACTCAACGGCATGCGATAGGAAAGATGAGATTGATGGATACCTATTCGCCCTTAATGCAGAATACATGGATATTTAGGTTTCTATTTTGCATTACATCCAACCACATGCGCGTCTGCGCGGTTTGATACAGGTGTGAGAAATCTATAGACAAACTTGGCATCTGCAACCCAACCACGGAGGTATGAGCGATGGGTGCTCAGGTTTGGAGGGGTGCGATCCTTCACTTATCATTGGTATGAAAGCAGCCTGACACCTCTAGCCATTGAGTCTCTCAGCAACTGGGGCTTTTCTTTGACGTAGGCCACTTTTATGGTTTAAAGGCAGAAATCGGGCTCAGACCAACCTTAGAGCGGCTAGAACTGCGTGGAACACAACTGCAGAAGACGCGCCACGTTCCTGCATCAGAACGCGTCACTAAGACGCTAGCAGCCAAGGATTTAAACACGCTCCACCCGTTGAAACACGCCCCGCCCACCGTCGATATCTTGTCTGCTTCGCAATGTTGATCTGCTATGCTACCTCTACAGTACTTCTCTACCACTACCCGCGCTCCCATGATCTCTCATGCCCCAGCCGATCTTCTGAACTTCTCCGCAGCGTAGAGCAAAAGGTTCGTATTCCCTGTGCATTTCAGGATTTTTTCCTTTTTTTTTCTCCTCCAGGGGTCCACCTCCCACCCCTACTTTCACATTTGAGTGGAATCACCTCATCAAGTGATCCTGAATTTTGCCTCTAATACATACACATAGCGTTCCGTTTTTGTTTTTTTTTCAGTAAGACGAGCGCGGTTTTTTTTTTGGCGAGACGGGCGCAATTTTTGGGACCTTATACCCGTGGATTGTGTAGCGAACGAACAAAAACATAAACAACACAAAAAAATTCTTGTAATTTGAATGAAGTCATTTATTCTGATATCAAGAATATGGAACAAAAATCACGACACAAAAAGTTGTTAGGCGGCAGCCCATGTGGGCTGCCAGCGGCGTGAATGTGCCACACAAACGATTTGAAATCACGTGGTGGGTACTATTCGAAGATTCCAGCAACGATAGCCACTCCATCAGCAGTGACTCTTGTTCGCCAGTGCTGAGCGCTTACGCACTCCCTGGGTTGCGCCATGCATCAGGCTCTCTTTTCAAATCACAAAGCGATTTAAATGGTATTCCATCTTTACAATGATATTAAATAGCTAGTAGTACCCTAAAAGAGCTTTCTTCAAGGAAGAAGTTCTTTATTGGCCGTTTGAACGCCTTGCCACCTGTTGTGCTGATGGTATGACCAAATTAGCTCTAGCACGTCATCAAAGGTTGCACAAATTTCAAGAGTTCTTTGAGCCTCTGAAGTATAAGGAGAATACCATGCAAAATTTACGCACATTTTTGGTTTGCACGTTTTTTTTTCGTTCACGATGAATTTCGCACCTGCGAAGAAATGCCACAACCTCAGGCGGATGTGAAATTAACTACACTTTCCTTTTGTGCGATTCTACGATTCTACTCCAGTAATAAGCTTCGTCGCTCAGGGGGAGGGGGCGTGGAACACTCAAGTGAGTGAGCCAGTTACGGTGTTCGGACTAAGCCTCAGGAAGCGGAAGGGATTCTGTGGGAGTATGTGAGCAATATGTGTTCTCCCTGGTTTCTTTCGCCTCCAAGGCTTAGACCTAGTGTCACTCATCATCGGCCCCGTTGCGAGACCCCCCCCCCCAGCACCACCACCAATGGCATGAGAGCCGTTTTTAACAATTTAGTATCCATCGTAACATGTCTAAGCTCATTTCGTGATATCATTGACTTCCACAGCTTGAAATTATTGTTTCAGAGGGCGATGAGCTCTTTCTACTCGGGAAGCCAGGCTCTCTCATTAGCGCTGTTTTTCTCTGGACTCGATGTCGTTGTCAACATATTTGGTTTGGCGTGGAACGGACAGGTATGACAAACAATTTGCTAAGATCTGATGATTCCTGAGCAAGGCAAAGTCAAATATCATGTTGTCCTTTCCATGAATGGGGTAGGTGGGCCTTACCCGCAGAGGTAGTACCCCTCATAAGCGCGAGGCAAAGGCGCCAAGTGCCTACTGTCCTGGATTCGTCCTACCCGGCACTGCAAATGCACTAGTGCCTGCGTCTCGCTCTTTCTTCTACTCTCTCGCCTCTTCGCCTAATTTTCCACAGGCTGCCTGTCTCGTAAACTCGTCCACCATGACGTTTTCCTTTTAAAACTCAGAGGAAATTTCTTTCCTACTTCGCTACACTATTACCACTTCTACCATTTTAGGCACCTCCACTTTCAGATTCTGGGTAACAATTACACCTTGTTGATCCTGAAATGTGCCTTCAGGTCTTTGATGTGATTGATCCAAAGTTGCCTTCACTGGCTGCTATGCCATAGCCGCAGGTCCTCTTGACCTAGCTGATTTCTTATTGATTTCAGTATTTCACCATCGACAACATCAAACATTGGTTCGATTTGCCGAACTACAAATTCACCACTAATCCAATCGATTTCCTTGTAAGCATCATTTATTCCATGATAAGAATATCTTCACGGAAATTACAGCTATAAATCCCCAATTTCCAGGCTGTCGCACTGTTGCGAGATTGCGTACTGATTGGCGGTGGATTGGCCGCATGGACTTCACCGAGTGGCTTCAGTGAAGTGGCCAAAAAAGCATCGTACGTTTGATAACTCACTTTTAAATGGGTAGTGAGTACTGTTATGTCGTCGAAAGGAGTCGAGTTATGGGTACATCGTCCAAAGGGCGGGGGCATCTTGATTGTGATGATTAGCCTGGATTACTGCAAGTCCACTTTTGGAAGGGGCAGAGCTCAATCGTGGGTGGACCGACTCCTTTCTACGTGAAGGAAACTGGGTGATCATAAGTTTTCCCGATGTTTGAGGTGTCGTGGTTTTAAATGTGTTGGGTACTCTGCACCAATGGGATGTGTTCCGCGCTACGCTACACCAAGGTCGCTACGCGCGAATGCGAAGCGTTGCGTTAGGGCTAATTCTGCATGAGGTCGCAAGCAAAACCATTCTTCAGCACTTCAAGTAGGTTCAACCGTGCCACACGTCGGCGCTGGGGCGCAAACGTGGGTTACGGTATTGCGGGCGCTGTTTAGATTGTGGGGATTGCCCCAGGGTAACCACGGAGTATGTGGTAGACTGCTTTCAATTGAGCTTCATCTAGTGGACGTTTGTACCAGTCCTTCTGTTCGACTGCGCACCCCACTGCTCAACAGTGCACTTCAGTGCCAACGTGGGTTACGGTGCACCAACTTGCGGAGAAATCTCCTTATAAGGCTGCATGCTATTTTCCTTTGAGAAAGGCGCGTCCCTCTCCCTCGACGCTGGTGGGAGAGGGTTGCGTTATGGGAGTCGTCATACCGCTACGTTCCCGACAGTAAGACTAGTGCGGTCCTTCAGAGTCGATTAGTGCGTGCCCTATCGTAGCAACGCTCCCAGATCCAATTTGTGGGTTCACAGTGGTCGACAATGGAGACCTGGATGCCCAGTTGACTAAAAATGATAAAAGAAGCAAGGACAACGATGAAGCCGTCAGCAAGTACCCCCTCTCAAATGAAGGAAGGGCGGGCCGGACGAGTTGTACGAACTTGCTTGCTCCATGGCTCCAATAAGGCGCGCATATTTGAATTAACCGCAATGCCGTAATCCGCATTGCGTGTCATGAGGTGGGTGTGACGTAACTCGTCTAAATGCTAATACTAGTCAAATGCTGACTTTGTAAGACCCCAGCGTCATTGCCGCGCACTTTCGAGCCGCGACAACGGTATATTTTTGATACACGTTGGCTACTCTGTCCCACCCGCTTAATAGATTCTTCATACGACCTTTGCTGGGGATGTTGCTTTGACCTTGCTTCTCCCTCCCCTAGGCTGGCAGGTGATGGCAGGGGCAAGCTCTTCGTGTGAAGGAAATTAATATACGCCCATGAAAATAATGCAGTCGAGGCATCGTAGAAAGGTAGATGTGTTCGACTATAGAGAATTGCGAACCGCGTTGCGAACGCGCGCGCACATGTTACATTTATTGCACGGTCTGCATGAACATTTGTTGATCACCAACTTTTCATTTAGCAATATTGTATTTGCTGCAATGCTGGTGATTCTTGCGTTTGCTCCGTCAAAGCTGTTGGCTTTTTACGAAGACGATAAACTGAAACTTGCCGTCGGTGACTGGATTCTTATGATTTGGTGCATCTTTGCCAGTTTAGCCGTTCAGGTAACTTTTTGGTAGCACCTTTTGTTCCGCTAACAACCACATTTCGGAAAGCGAGAAGAGCGTCGAGTGCAGACTACACGCCTCAAGTGACGACGGCCAAGAAAAACGTGGCTTTTTCTCTTCTTTTTTCCTGGTCTTCGTCATTTGTGGTGTGTGATCTGCACACGCCGCTTTTCTCCTTTTTCTCGAAGAAGGGGGTAGAACTCACTGTTTACGCTTACTATAGTCATGATTATGTAGGGAATCGATGCCTAACGTTGGCTTGAACCGACATGAATTCTGAAGTTTTCAGGTGTTATGGACAAATGTCTACACTCGTGTGAGTGAACGTAGGAACACCGCTGCTCCCTTGTTCGGTGAACCCGGCTACGAGGAACGAATTCTCGAAGTAGGTTCAAGAATGAAACAACGGTCCGGATTGTTTCAATGAATATCAGAGGCAAATTGTGGTAGCTCAAATAAAACAGTATACTTGAAGGGGTATCCGAGACGTAGGCCTGGTGGACGTATGGGTTTTTTTTCATCACTCATGTAGCCTTGAAAGCAGTGGGTGCGATGGTGGAGGGGCGGAGCTATTCGGGGATTTTGGTGTGAGGTCGTTGGGAGGTATTCCCTAACACGCTTCCAACGACTTTCCTCCAATGTCGGCCAAAGACGTCATCGAAACTGCTCCGCCTCTCAGCCACGAAGCACTAATCCACGTTTCAGGAAGAAGCTGAGAAGGCAGCTAAACAACGGGAGACATTCGTGTTACTGTTTCGTTTACTCGGTTATATGGCAAGGGAATGGAAGTACTACGGAATGGCGTTCACGTTTTTGTTCTGCTATTCACTCAGTGAGTTTGAAAAGATATAGAAAAAGCATAGACATC
>KZ346262.1:57098-67964 GCA_002352805.1 Teladorsagia circumcincta | reverse complement strand
TTGAAATTGTTTGTAATTCGCCATGATCTGAAAGTGCTCAAAGTGTGATTTTCACATACTCTGGCAGATTTAGGAAGCAACTTTCTATGCAGGAAGATGGAAGACTCAGAAAACGCTACCAGACTATGCGCTACGCCAATGGGGACAGTGCCTCTTAGCTATCGCCTCACCTCTAACCTATCTTATCTTGGGCCGCCTTCATATCAGTCTTTTGGGGATTTAGTGATTCCGCAAGGAATGAACGCTAACCGCTTCGGAGATTCGGCGACTCCGCGACAGGGATCGAATAAGAGTTTTGGGTCCACGTCTTCGACAGAGAGGCGTGAACCCGGATGATGGTATTGAGGAAAGGGCCTGTACTCGTCTACCCCGAGATATGGGGAGTCGTTAGTCGTCGCTCAGTACCTCCGCCCCGTCTTCTACCTTCACTCACACCCTTACTATGAATATGTATAGCCAATAATGTTCTGTAAGTTCCACCGTTGTGCAGCTTCAGGTTAGGGCCTGATCCACCTACAATCTGATAAGAGTCTTTCCTCCGAGCGTTCCCGCATTTCGGTATTCGGTAAAGGAAAAAGGAGTAACAATTGATTTTCCCAGCTTTTTGAACCTTTTCGGAAACCTGGCAAGCTCTTTGAACCTTTTCGGAAACCTGGCAGTTTTTGGAACTCTGAATCACTGAATCTATCACAACGTTGCCAATGATACGGCCTTACTAGTCTTCTTTGATATTTTAATACCTTGTGATCAAGAAGCAGTTGGAAAGCAGCTACCCTCCCCTTCAAAAAACGAGAAAGTGTCGGGTGCAAACCATATACCATAACTGGCGACGGCCTCGAAAAAGCGGCGTTGTCAACTGCCACGTTTTCGTGGCCGTCGCCAGTTGTTGTATATGGTCTGCACACGACTCTTTCTCGTTTTTTGAAGAGGAGTATACTCGAAAGATGTGTGAAAGGCTGAAATTTTTGAATTATTTCGTCATTATAGCCTGTTGTATGTCAGAACAAGTTGCATGGTGAATTCTCTACGTGGAGTTGCAAAATGGATTCTGCGAAACACCGTCGAATCCACGCAAAGTCTGACACCTGAACTTACACTTCGTCTAGTCACAGAGGCGAGTCCTTTGTGGAGGTCCAGACCAGAAATGTGCCCTTTCGTCGATCCATACTGGGCATTTTATTGGCCAGGTGGGCAAGCAGTCACCAGGTAGGCGGAGTTTGCCGCAATGGGCGCGATGGCAAGAGGGTGGAGCTAATTCGGCGGTGTCACCGTTCTCATGAGGTGCAATTACTAGCGCTGAGGGATGCGGTCGTACCTGCTCTGGACGCGCTCCAACCAATGACGTCCCCAAAACAGCTCTGCAACCTAGCCATCGCATCCACTGCCTTTATAAGCAGTCATATTAAAGTTACACATTCCAGGTACATTCTTGACAACTCCCAGTTGTTTTCCGTTGCAAAAGTTCTGGATTTTGGATGTGGTTGCGGTTCCGCCAGTATAGCGGCATCCAAAGCAGGTGCCACAGTGATCGCCAACGATATTGACCCGAGTAAGGTTTATTTCTTATTGTGGTGGAATGCGCCATGCGCTCGTCTTCATCCAGGATTGAGACACTCAGTAAAAGTCTTACTAAGGGATAAGGATAAGGCGTCTGGCATTTCAACACTTTTTGGGATGCGGTAACTCATTTCAGGGGTTGGGTGCACAGCAAGGCCCAACTCAGGCATGGGCCCCCAAAACTCGTCTCTACTGACGCAGTTCTCATGGTCAAGAATAAGGGAAGTGTCCAGAGATGCAGAGTTTCGGGAACCCATCCCCGAGTTGAGCCTTGCTGCAGGCCCAGGTAACCTCGTAAGTTCACAAAACTTCACTCGAAATGAAGGAATTTTTCTTCTACAACCAACAATCTGGGTTTTGAATTTTGAAAATGAAACAGGTGATGGGAAGAGGAGCGTCACCGAGAACAAAAAAGGCTATAGGAACCCACAAAAAAAACTGAGATCAGAATTCCCTTTCCTGTGAGGTCGCCCGGTACGTTGGAGAGACACAGTGCAGTGAGGAGAGCGAAAACGTGAGAGAGCACGTCGTAGGGGGAGGGCACAGACGGTACGTCTGGTGCGAGTGAAAATGCTAGAGATCTGTAGTGATCGCAGCAGTCAAACAAGGGCATGTACTTCCTCGCCATGTACTTCCAAGGCGCTTAGTCGCACTACCTCTGTGATTAGGGATCCTGCGAACTGTACGAGAGAATTCCTCTACGACTTTGATCGCGACCTGTGCCTTTAAACCCCACAATAATTCAAGCAATTGCCTCGTAGTCCATGCGCTGCTGCCAAACAATAAAAAAACAAAAAACAGAACACAAACACAGCGGTAGTTTTATTTTCACGTCATCGTTGCCTTATAGATGAAACGGAAGGGCTTGGCGCATTCCAGGAAGTTTTTGTCTGGTTCGGATAAGAAGACTTCTACACAAATATTTGTTTCCCGATGTGTATGTCTCCAACTCGAGTTTCAGATGCTCTGATATCCACGCTGATCAACTATCGTAGGAACGGTGTGTCAACGAAGCGGACACAATTCATCAGTGATAATTTGCTTGATCCAAGCCAGGAAATATTCCTGCAGCAGTTCCTACAGGTGGATCACATTCTCTTTGCATTGTAATGGTCAAAGGGTTGTGCAACTTCTTGATCATAAGAGGGACCGTATGCAAAAGTATCCGATCGGGAATGTGTCCCATACGCGTGCTGCTGCATATGACTCTAGATCAGGTGCGTAGCGCAAAACGTGGTACTCGTGTACTCGTAAGAGGGTAAACCGTCACGTTCTCAGTTATCCAAAACTCATGTGATTCGTTGAAAATCCATTTGACGCACTTACTCAATTTATTTGATGACTTTCCTTCCCTCCAGGGAGTCTCGATACAACCCTCTACCACTACCAGCTTTCAAGGGGTCTCCAACAAGACCCCCTCTCTCCTTTCCGAGCACCTTCTCCACCACCATGGCTGCTTCTATAGTATTTGATTGCGTGTCGGAACGCTCCAATCCCACCCGATTCTCCCTCCGAAATGCCAGGGGCGTCGAGCGAGAGGGAGGAGCCTCAATGTTTCCGAAGATGATAACAGCTTTAATTCCATCTACTATTTCACACTTCTTTCCTGAAGCTTCCACAAAAATCGTCAAGAAAACCGACGACCCTCTCACCCACTCCACAACCCCTTTACCTTGCACAAATGCGACCCCCGTTCTAACTTTTACAGGAGATGTTGACCTGCTGTTGATCCCCGAATATGGGCCTCCAACATCGTCAATACACCCCAAATCGTTTGAGTAGTTCGAATGGAGTTGACCCTGCGCGTAAGACACCGTTCATATCCACTGATTGCGAAGAATCGTCAATTCGAGAAAAGGCAATTGTTCAGTGTTGGCGCCTATGGCCAATAAACGAAAAAATTTCAGACATTGATTAGGTGTATAAATGTGGATCGACACTCAATTTGCAGCGAAGGATATACCCCAGGCGATCTAGCGTGGCCGCCTCCGCGCCGCTAGCGCCGTGGCACACCCACCTCTTCGCTGTATAAGCCTCTAGCAGTCTAGACAGTGTTAGCCTTGAAGAGGGCAGTACTAACGACTAGGCGAAATAGCGGCGTACATAAGGACGCGTATATCTTGTGGAGGCCTTTCCGACCATGAGACCACTATTTACTAGCCAACGAAAGTCCACGGAAGAATCGGTTTCAATTTATTTCCAGTTTTCAAGGCTCTGACGTAGACGAAGAGGCCGAAACGTAGGCGAATGAAAAGTACGGTAATCTTGGAGAGGCTACGACAAACACATGTAACAGACTCCCATGCTGAGATGAAGAGAAAGTCGATCTTGGAAAACATATGTATCGATTCGGTTCACTCCGGTCAGCTAGACCTATAAGATTCCCCGTCTAATCGACCGGCCTTTTTTGCTCGTGTCCTCATCGTTTCGTCGCCAATTCGCCTTGGTCTCCGACTCGGCAGCTTCCTGTAGATTCTCTTAAGATCACGTCCATGGTCAGCAGGTTGGGAGTCCGAGATTTAGGGAAAAGAATAGGAATCAGAAAGGGGTGGGGGAGCGTCGTAGAATTGATCACCAGATTCCGAGGTCACGTATTAGTCGCCAGATTCAGAGAATCGAAGAAACAGGGAACTAAAGAAACGGGGAATAGGAGAATCTGCGAAAGAATTATGTGCTCATCTATTAACTTCATTATCTTGTTTTTGATGCGTGTCTCAGTACTCGATAAACGCTTCCATCGACGTTGCAGTATATATTTTTTTTATTTTTTATAACTTTTTTTAAATTATTTTGTATTTTTTGAAGATTTTTGATCCAATCTTTTCTCGAATTCTCCCCATATATACGTTGCGTGTAGACGAAAAATTGTAATAATTAATATGGTATATGTGTCCCTCCTGAAAATTTCCTGTCTCATGTCTTCCAAAAGTATTACACCACTTCGCCAAACGCCCCCTGCCCCTCCTCACGCGCTTCCTTCCCTCCTTCGGAGGCCGCAAAATACGTACTTTCTCTGACGTTATTCTCGGCACAAAAGACTGTTGAACCTGATCCACAAGATCCACAAGATGTTTGAGGTCTTATTTCAGGCCAATGCATCCTTCATAATATTGGGTGATATGTTCTACGATGTGGATTTTGCAACTCAATTATTCACTTGGTTGAAAAGGTCCGCGAAGGCTCAAATTTCCCCTTTTTTATTTAGTTTCAAGTGATTTTTTCAGGTTAAAGGAAACCACACCGGTACGAGTTCTAGCCGGCGATCCTAATCGGCATCCATTGGCTAAGGACCAGCTTGAGAGGTAAAGCTAAAGGTTGCTCTTCGTGAAAGCTGATATCAAATTACCGTATACCTCACCATCAGAGCAACGCAGCATACAAGGATACGCTTTCCATTTTTTATGTCCATAACGAATTGTAGAAGCATCTGCTAGCATTACTTTCAAGATCCATCCAAAATTCCATCCAAAGCGGGTAGTAGGTTAAAGAACAAGTCTGGTGATGGTGAAGTCTATGGTGAGAAGGCTTGATTAGAAGGTGGTAGAATCGTTTCAGCGAAAACGGTGGCGCTTTCTGCTTAGTTCTGCTAGTTTCATCTACAGCTCCAGACACACCATGATGGATCCAGATCAATCTCTTGAGTAGAACAGAGCTACAAAAGTTGAGATGTGCCACTCCTGTGGCTCAACAGTGCGTAAAAAGGGTGCTAGAGCTTTCGCGCTAGGGTCAGCCGTACGTTGCGCGGTTCCCAACGTAACGAAGGGGGCGGGGCAGGGCTATACTCGGGGTTGGCGAAGGTGAAAAGGTGAAACTGGGTCGTTTGGGAATTTTGGAAGTCGTGGTTGTAGGAGAGTGCGTAACTTTTAAACTTTTCCGACGATTCGGGTGGGAACTGGAGGAAGAAAATGAAATGGAAAAAATGGAGCATTTGCCATTCCTAGTCAGCCATACTTACCCGCCCGCCGCCGCTCGATGGCCGTTTTGGAGCAGGGAGTGGGCGGGTTTGGTCGTGACTGTTACAGGATCGGATCCTATAGAATCAGCCATGGTAGTGAGGTGTGGTCGATGATGGGGAGCGGCAGGGATCGTATTGGGAGCCTTTCTCAAGGTTGGAGGTGGCGGGGGAGAGGGGGAAGGAGTGTGTCGCGACCTCGGAGTGAGAGTCTTAGAATCTTCGAAATTGAAGCAGACGGTTGACCCTGCTTGGCACTCGTCGGTTTGACTTACCATGTTGCATATGATGCACCCGCCTATAGGAGCGAGTGTCTGCGTCCCAACCGTCCCCATGCTCTCTCGTTTCTGAGCCTGTTCCTTCGTCTCGGTATGGTATATTGATCATGCTATATCGCAAAAAGGGCCCTCTAAACGCAGTGATCACGACGGCTGGGTGGCGGTGCGATTTCGATGACGTCATTGAACGTCATTTGTGGACTAGAACCCTCAGCGCGCTGGGGTTTGGTTGGGACCACTTTTACACGCTATTCCGCCATTGACGTTCAATAAAGTCAACAAAACCACAGCGTCTTCCAGCCACCGTGAGCACTACATTTAAGTTTCCTTTTAGGTACACCATAAAAGTTCAGAAGAAACTGCTGGCAGAATATCAACTACCCAAATGCGTGACAAAGGAACATTACGGGTTCAACACGGGAAACGTCTATGAACTAGAGCAATTTATTTCTACATAATTATCTGACAGTAGAATGAATGTTACAGAGCAAATCCGCATACCCACTTCCAGAATAATGAAAATAATAATATCGAATTACAAAAAAATACAAACAACGTAAAAAATGATATGTCACCCGGCTTAGTAGAAGACATTTCCGAAAGCGAAGTAGGTACACTATACGAAATAAAACATTACAATCGATACATTAACAGAAAGCCCATTTAGAAAGGAGCTACTCGTTTGATGGCAACAGTGAAATACAACACAACCAAGTCACATGCCATTCTATCAATGATTCTTTGAAATTGGAAAAGACACAATTTTGGTTATTGGAAAGGAAAATTAATAATCAGGCTTGAAAACGGTTATGAAAATATTGTTATCTGATCCGGATTAGTGCACCTTGACCTCAGCGGTCCTCTCCTCCTGCTCATTGGTACTACTTTGACCTTCTCTCGGGCCATTCTCGCGAGTTCACGCTCCTTTTCTATGTCCGTCTGAAAAGGCATTTTACAAGCAGTAAACACAGTGTCTATCAAGAACAACTTCAAAATGGGTATAAGCTATCAGGCGCTACGCAGAATAGGGGGCATCTCATCGACTAGGGTAAAGACACAGAGTTTTGAGGACGCTCGTCTGGTTGGCCTTGCTGCACCCGGCCCCAGGAGGGGGCCTCGGAGAAGGGAAATTACTCCCGCGCCTTCGGGTCTTCCCTCCCCGTCAAAGGTCTAATCCCGTTCCAAAGGAAGGGGGTGTTTCGCGGGGTTTTAATAATTAGCCATTACGATGCTCCTGTATCTTGCGATCACATTACATTTCAGCAAGGCTAGTCAAATGAAGGCAAAATAAAATTAAATCAACAGTCCCAGCAGGGTCGAAGTGGGCGGGGCGTACAGGAGCACACCTCCTCTTGCCAGCCGTGGAGATTCGTTCACGAACCCGATTTGCATCGTGAATCGACTTCCAATAATCTCTTTGGTCCCAAAATGATCGCAAAAGTCGATTCACGGTGCAAATCTTGATCGTGAACGAATCTCCACGGCTGGCAAGGGGAGGTGGTCTCCTGTACGTCACGCCCACTTCGACCCTGCTGAGACTGTTGCTTTTAATGAAAAGCTGACCCTGAACCATAAGCTGTGAGCAATGAAAAGTTAGGAGTCCTCTCAAAAACCCGCCCCCTACTCTATCCTTGGCCCTGGCAATAGTACCCAAGTAAGCTAATCAGTCCACTTACCACCACTTCTTCAAAGTCTTGTTCAGGATGAGTTTGGATGTTGTGGAGATCGTCTGCACGAATTCCCTCAACAATTTGCAGTGGATCACCGAGTGCTCGCAATCGATCGCACGCCCTCACCACGGGTTCCACCCATTCAACAACTCTCAGCAGGTCGGAATAGGAATATCCTAAAACGCGTCATAAAGACAAACTAGATGAATTCATGAAAGCAAACGCTTCAGAACACAAACCAATTTAATGCCCAAGACGTTGACCAACCTGTGACTTCCTGAACAAGAGCATGAGGCTCGTAACAGGCAAAAAGGACTGCGGCAGCAAGCTCTCGATACGAATATCTCAAGGAAGCCACGTCGAGAAGCAAGAGATCGAGCACCTTAAGTAGCAGCTAATTTGACGTAAAATCAGCGATAGCGTGGAATCGCGCACAGGCTGATGACCACTGTAATCTCACCCATTCAAACCTTTGCCGCACTGCAGTTGGCTCACCAATCTCGGAATCCCTCCGCGATCTAAGGGTATTCCCAGGGCCCTCACCTTCCTCCTTGGGATTCAGAGCCGAGCCAGGGTGCCGCTCTCTAGTCGTCTGTGCTCTCCGCCATTCGTGGTGGGACCATAGGAGAAGTTCAAGTAGTCCGTAAACCCCCACCTACGACCGAACTTCTATGGTTATCTTCTTCTATAGTATAGACCGATAGTTTACGGACTACTTGAGCTTCCCACATTGTCCTGTACGAATGGCTGGAGCACTGACAATCAGAGAGCGACGCCTAGCCCGGCTCTGAATCTCAAGGAGGAAGGAGAGAGCCTTAAGACTGAGCCTGAGGTGTAGGGAGCACTGCTCGGTGGTTGAGCCAATTACAGTATGGCGACCGCGGTTGACGCGAAGAGCGCAGGAGAGGGGCGGGGGGAGAGCGTCATACTGAGGCGGTTAAATGACTGAGTTCAAGTCGTAAGCGATATGCCTAATTGGTACTCAGTAGTACACGGCTCCAATCAACCGACATCACTTGTGCATTTTGAAGCTCTGCTGCACAAAACAACATTAAGAACATCGAAGAGCACACTTCCTATCGATTTCTTTCGAGATCACATACTTCAGTCTGCACTTATCAAAGCAACAGTATCAGATGAATTCGAGGAGTTAAGCGGCCGGTAACGAAGTTGTAGTTAGGGAGTTGATTGATGATTAAGAAAAAGGGAAAAAATGCCGAGGAGGCCTCAAAATGGGGGCCCCCCTCCTCGGGTAAAAAATGAATGAAGAGTGGGGTGGACGAGCTGCCGAATTCGCCCGCAGCAAATGCGCCCCAACGACATTTGTGGCAAGTATATTCCTGAACACCATTAGTTCAAACGTCAACAAAGTCGTGTTCATAGGTTCAATACATTCAGTAAAACCACACTGCTTCATTATTGGTGCAGCCGCAAGGCACCACATTGGTTCATTTGAAGGACCGAGTTCAAAGAGTCCTTGTGGTCCCAAAACTACCGCACATGACTTGCAGCCAGTCATGCGCTCTCCATGACGCCAAAGAGGTGGCGCGTACAGAAACTGTACGCCCCTCCTCCTTCGCCAATGATTCTCTCCGTTCTAGCGATGTTTGAAGGTGAGTTTTTCGGTCAGTTCTCTTCATGTGTGCTTGACTAGGGCTAGTGCATCGTCCCACTCCATTAGCTTCAAATTTTTAGAACTCTGCCAAGACTATTGCTTTAAGTGTCCGCAGAAACAAAATCTACAAGTAATCTGCACTGAGGTCCACCAAATGTCCCCGCGCATTTGCAACAGACAGTGTAAGGCATGGGAATGCCAACATTATGAAATTGAAAAATATGTTTTAGTACCTTGGCCATATTGACGAAGTCTTCTCTCAAAGTATCCGGCACAATGAACGGCTGATCAACTACATGCGTGTCACCGTTGTTCTTCGACACCTATGAGAAACATTTTCATCGTATAGAAGGAGACACTAGCAGGCATTAAGGTCTTTAATCATTCTTTTAGTTCTCACCTCTTTGTTTCCCAGGAACTGCATGTACATGCTAAGCCAATGGATGCTTGTGAGCGGTGCTAAAGACCAGTGCAGTTCTTTCAGCATAATGATCTCGAACGTTCGGACCTAAAAACATGGGGCCGATCATAATGCTCTATCAACTACGTTCGATGACAATACTGTATCACTTCCGACGTACATCCTGTTCACTGCAAGCGCCATCAGTATAAGCGACAAAGTCTTCCAGCTTTGGAGGGTATATCTCCTGAAATGCCATATGAAAAATCTCGCAAAACAAAATATCCCTTGACCCTGAATAGATGGTTAGTGAGCTAATCTCGAGGATACTTCCTTATTTCGTTGACTGGTTCTTCACACAACTTCACCCAAAACATACATAGATCAACCACAGTACCCTAACTCAGAGCCAATATTGCTGGGAGAAGGTTCATTCATGCAACCCCTCTCTGTTTTTCAAAATATTCCCTGACTATCGAAATCTTTGCTTAAAAAGCTACATGTGCATATTTGACTACAGCGTAGACCGGTAACGGAAAAGCGTGTTTGATCTGCCACCTTTGAACCCCTTCCATTGGGCGGCACAATTTCCGTAAGGTACCCGACAAGAGGCCCGCCGCGCGGCGGGATGGCAAAGACGCAGACGGGCAAGCAGATGAGTGGTAGCGCGTACTGTGTGGGACGCGCTATAGTACATTCCATTCAATATGGCCCAAATCGCTACAGTACGCGCTGCGACTCGTCTGCCGACCCATCTCATGCGTTTCTGTCACGTCGCGACGGGCTTCCTGTCGGGTATCCATTTTCGTAGTACTACCCAAAAACAAACCGGTACCACACAAAAAAAGACTGACCTCGTATTTGCTAGCGAGGAACAATGCTGCTGTTCCTACCAGCTGAAATGTGTGCGACTTGATGCCTTGGAACGATGCAAGAAATCTGTCGACATAATCAACGGCTAGGTGGAAAGTCTCTCTATGTTGTTTCTCACTTGCACACACCTTAACAGAATGATATATGCGAAAGCCATAATGCCACTTAATGTGCCTACGAAATGACATCGAAACCCCTCGGCTTTAGCCATAATCATGAACTGAAAAGTAGAGGCGGGGAAAAAGGAGAGAGAATCTATAAGTCTACTCATACCTTGCGCCGTCACGGAAAGCGCGGAAGCATACCATATTGGGTAGCTGCCCCCTCATTGTGAGAAACCCGCTTTCATACCTCCTGCCGCACTCGGTGGCGGACAACGGAAAAAGCTACCCAAGGGTGAGAACGAACGCGGACCCAAATTGCGATCTAGTCGAACTTCGAAAAAACCTTGGGCAGTGAAAAAAGACAATGATCTACCCTCGCTTTCAAAAAACCAGAAAGCCACGTGGGCACACGTGGCT
>KZ346261.1:43791-57459 GCA_002352805.1 Teladorsagia circumcincta | reverse complement strand
TTGGGGGGAACGAACCTCCCCTGGGGGAAGGATTGAATCCGGCCCCAGCCTAGAGGAGCCGAAGACAGAGTTTCTGTGCGGGACCCGACCAAGACCGCCCTCCTAATGAGTATCGCCGGTATAGGGTGCATGCATAGTTGGTCGTGCGATCGTAACGATCTCAGTGGTCGCACCATTGGATGTGTGTCGATTATGAGACTTGCCAGAATATTCGACGATCGATACGTATCTAACAGTGTGCGGCCATTACGGTCGGATGAGCGACTTGCATGTGCCCTATACCCGTGCTACTCATTTGCATTGGCGGCCTTGGGGAGTCCCGCTTCGAAAGTCTTTCTCTGTCTGGTCTGGGCTAAGGGAGGATAGAGTCAGCGGCGGGGACGCGTCCCCGTGGGGAAGGATAGGATACGGCCCCTGGAAGAGACGAAGAGATTTCCACTTTTCTACTCAACGTTTTTGTTTTCTATTCGTTTTCTCCTTCATTTCTACAACTTGTGCAACATTTTCAGTGTCCGGGATTCAAAACACTGTTTCCATCTATAGCGGCTGAGAGAGACAGTGTCACCACGAGGAATTCATCAGCATCATCATCTCGCAGTCATTCTAGCACAAGTCAGTCTACTGGTGCCATCAACAGCCTTAGCAACAAGTGGGATAAATCGCTGAACCCTTGCGAAAAGACGGGTGAGAGACATGAGAGACGTGCTCAGAAGCGTCTTGCGGACAATTCCATTTCTGTCGAACACTCGTTTCCCCTACCATCGCAAGCGAAATACGTTGAGGTTATCGACTTATCGGATGACGAGTAGGTTTTTATGAGAAGTTCCTTTGACTGTATGACCTTATGGCTAGTTTTGTTTTGTTCGATTTCTGCTGTAAAGAATTTGCTTTACACTTTTTGATCTGCTACTCGATATTATTCCCGCTTGGTTTCCTCATTCACTTGGTAGCAACGCTTTGAGCTATAGGGTTGGTAAGGAAATTACACTAGATTTGTTGATTTAATTCAACGGGTGCGGTCATTTTTAGAACTTGTTCAATTCCATCTCAGTGGTCTTCAGTGCGTTTGGGAATCTTTTACTCATCAATTATGGGCACTTCAAGTAACTGTAGCTGCTTAATTTTGGAAAACTCGAGCATTTTTCAACGCAACTGCTTTTTTCAACCCGTGCAAGATTTGCGATGGACTTCAGGGCGCTGGGCCGTTAATTAAAGGTTGAGGTATTTTTTGTGATTGGCATCTTGAAATTGTTCTAACTCTATCCTAATTTCCTACCCCATTTTGTTCGCATCATTAGAATTCCTCCTTATTCCGGAGAAAAATCGAATGCACTCAATCGATATTTTCCTTTATTGTTTATCGTTTATGCAGGCAGAAGTGCTGTTCTTTTTACTAAAATACGGACGTGCCACTTGATATGGTCAATTAAGTTTGGGGACGCAAGAGTGAATGCAGTGATAATTTTCTTGCCAACCCTATGCTCGACCATATTCGGTCAGTCCGTTTGGTAGTTTTTGGCACTCTCATTCAAACGCTTTTGCACCGCCTTATTGAACATTTTCCTCCATTTTCAAATATTTCGTTCATTGTTTTGTATACATATTTTGTGTGTTTATCCAGCGCTTTGAGTAATCGGCGGCTTCTGTATGTATTCACTGGTTATTATTGTTTCTTGTATGGTGCAGTTCGCTTATTTACTAAAAAGTCATTCATTCGAACTTAGCTTTGCTAAGATTGCATTGCCTCTTGTTCCGGACAAATTTATAAATTAGAAGCGAAATTTTTAGTCGCCATATTCGTGTATATTTATTTGTAGTATATTGAAATTACTACCGGTTAGATTTTGTTGACAGAGTTTTAAGGGGTACCCGACAGGAGGCCGTCATGGGCGAGAAGGCAGAGACGCAAAAGGGTCAGCGGGCGAGTCGCCGCGCGTTCCACGTGATGTGTGACGTACTATGGTACTGTAGTACATTGTAACACAATGCGATATCACTGTAGTGCGCGCTGCGAGTCATTCGCTGAAACGTCTGTGTTTCTGTCTTATCGCGCGCGACGGGCCTCCTGTCGGGTACCGAGTTTATGTATGTTTTTGTAAAATATTGTCGAGATACGGTTGCAGCATCCATGGAGTCTATTCAGTCATTTCATGGTTGAATGTACTGGTTTAGTGTTGTATCGATGGCTCGTATCATTTGTGCTTATCATTTTAAATGAGCTTCTTGTTAAGTTCATTTTTACTCTTCTGCCGTGGTTAGTGGTTACTTGCGTTAGTTTAAGTGTTTTTGGAATGCTTTCACAGTTTTGTGCGCCTGCCAGACCAAGTGTCTTGCAATGTACATTGATTTTACGCGCTTATATCCCATATGCACTAGTGCAGATGGGCGCAGTGAAATGTGAAAGCAACCTTGACATCCCTCAAACGCTCCGTAATGATGTGTAGTTGTTGAACAAGATACTCTCACTAGTTTTGGCATCGTATTATGAAAAAAATCATGGTTATGAAGATTTTTGTGCAGGTGTTTCTTTGTTGACTTTCAAGGGTTAGTGAATACCCTCATAGTACCTCATTTTTCTCGTGTGTATGCATCATTTGGAAGCAAATCATGCGACAGCAGAAGCAGACGAAACGACACTTATAATTTGACTCGCCGAAGAAAAAAAAGTTGAAATGGAAATGGGAGCATAGCGGGGAGCGAGGCCCAGACACTGCAACAGTGGGTGTGCCGTGATTCGGAGGTACTGCACTGATCCAAGGCGCTATCGCAGGATATGGGGGCACTGTAGTGAGAACGGCATCGTGCTTCAGAAACTGCGTAAAACCTCTCCGTTTTATCGAAATTGAGACTTGACCTTGGGCAGAGAAGAGAGGGTCTAGGGTGCGCGTGCGGTTTCCAATCTACCCAATTCCTGCCCCCTTCCTAGGCTCAGTCCACAAGGTGTCACCGAATCACAACGAAGGAAAAATTGCTTGAGATTGATCGATCTGGACGCTTATGTCCTCAGGGGGGACGTTCACAACAGAGCCGCTGGTCAGTGACATTAGGACTTCGGCCAGGAGAGGGGAGAAGTGCCGGGGAGAACACATAGGCGCATGCATAGTCGGCCGTCCGACAGCAACGATCGCAACTGTTGCATAGCATTGGACGCGTATCGATCGTCGAATACTCGGACAAGTCTGACAATCGATACGCATCCAGTGCTGTGCGACAGTTACGATCTTCGCTGTAGGATGACCGACTATGCGTACCCGCTATTGCTCACATGCTCCCCTTCCCCTGTTTAAGGCTTGATCTCAAGCACATTAACTGGCTTACTCACTTGATAGCCATCCTCCTCAATCACGAGCTCCTCGATCTGCTTTCAAGGGTGCGCCACGCGCTCATTTTTATTTTTGGCAGAAATATTTTTCGAGACAAGTGCAACATCATTTGGTAGCGTCCCCAGAAGGGTGCCTAGTAAGTTCCTATCAAATATATCGGACCATGGCTGCAGCGCTTTACCTTTACCACACGCGCATGGTACGTGTCAGATCCTGGACCGACTTCCAATCCGGATCAACAAAAGCCTTTTCCTGCTTTCAGTTTGTGAGCCTTTTTTTCCTGGAGGGTGTAAAGTTTGAAAGCCCTTCCAGATCCTGCGCTTTTGAACAGAGGGAGCATTCGCCATCCAACTCCGCGTCACGTTGTGCGTGCTTAATCCTCCCATTAACTCCGTCAAGTAGTAGCCGCGCGGCTGCTTCTCACATCAAATGTTAAAGGGGTACATTGATTAGCAGAGAATTGATTTCACTTCGTCTTCATGTATGTTTCGATTTTATCTCCCATTGCAGATACAGTAATGGTAGTGGCATCGGTTACTGCTACAGCTCGGTTAAAGAAAGACTACGCAAGGCTGCTGAAGGAACCGGTGCCATACGTACGTGCAGCACCATTACAGGAGAATATCCTCGAATGGCATTACATAATATATGGTGCGCCGAATACCCCGTACGACGGTGAGTGTTCTATGGATTCCGTGATTTGGGAGGCCAGAAACACAGGATAGCCATAAATTGCGGTAACAAGATGAAGTGATCATCAAAAATCTGTACAGCTAAAAAAAAGACTATTGGAAGTACAACTCCATTAATTGAAGTTAATAAACAAAGAACGAGTTGCTGTTTAAATTAGCCGACCTTTGCACTGGCAAAGGAGCGGGATATCCGGCCAACCCACTCCCCGGGACACGTTATTGCTAAACGGCGAATTTTCCGCAGATAGGCAGTTATGAATTAGGCTTTTCTGCGCTTGTGGGCCTCACATAGGGAGGTTTTCTGATGCTCTATGCAGCCAAAATTATCTCGGTTAAGCCCTGAACGTGCACGTGGCGACTCTTCTTACCGTAATTCGTGGTCGCCCGAATCTAATAAGAAGAAGTGAAAGAATATACTCTATCAGGTTCCCTCTTCGATTCCCAACACAAGCTGCTTCAGTATTGGGAAGTGATAAAACCATTCTGACATCCGCCGCCTAGGTGAGGCAAGTGCCAGATTTTGCGATCGTTGCGCGATTCGCTGTCGGTTTGCGCAAATCACGTAACGGTCGTCAAAAATAAGAGGGGAGTGGAGAGTTCTTATTGGCCATGTAAGCGGTGATAATCCCTTGGCAATTATGCTCGCTTTTGTTCTTGCTTCTCCTTATACATTTTAAGTCAATGAAGTAAGTCTGAAGAATTTGATCAAATCATCGTTCATCTTTTTTCTTCTTCAGCTTCCCTTCGTTCTAGAATAGTTGATCTTCAGGAGGTGTATACCACGGTAAATTGGTTTTCCCCAGCGACTTCCCTTTCAAACCGCCATCAATTTATATGATCACGCCAAGCGGTCGTTTTCAAGTGAACACTCGACTGTGCTTATCTATTTCTGATTTTCATCCGGATACATGGAATCCGGCATGGACGGTAAGAGCTGGCACGTTAACCTTTGAAGATTGCTTCTCAATTCAGTCATTCAGGTGTCAACGATTATTACTGGTCTTCTATCCTTTATGAACGATACGGCACCGACATTAGGTAGCATTACGTCATCTGATGCAGAGAAGAAAATACTCGCTAGGCGCAGTAAGGCTTTCAATTTGAAGGTGAGTGGACCTACTTGAAGTTATAGATACCTGGATTTCAGAGGCTTGTTCATAATGAAATTAGGCAGTTTTTTTGAGCGCAATGCAAATTCTTGGATTAGGGGCTGCGCTGTCTAGCTTTAGCGTTTATCTTCATTAGAATCTACTTTTATCCACTGTAAGACTTCAAGATACTCCTATTAATGGAGCGGCCCTTAGCACTTTATTGCTCACAAAAGTGGGCGGAGCAAAATTCCTCTAGCTTCGGAAATTCTTATAGATCCGAAAATTTGTTATGCCTAGAACATTGCCTTCAGTGACCAATCTTTCAAGTTTATTTTGAATCAAACATCGTTACATATTTAGGACCGAGTGTTTTGTGAGCTTTTCCCGGATGTTGCTGAGGAAATAAGAAAGAGTCTAAGTGAAGCTAATACTGCAGAAGAAGCCACGTTAAGGGAAGAAGAGGAACGATTGAGAAGGTTGCTTTTTCGTTTATAAAGCCCGATCATTTGCCTACTTCTTGATTTCTGTGTTTAGATCTGGGTTCTTTCTGTCACAAGCGTTAATTTTTCAGCTCCTGCTTGAACCGGTCACATTTTCTCGTTCTAATTTCTAAAATAGAGCATTTATATTGAACCACGTCACATGGGGAACATTTTCAACCTTTTATAAACCCTCCCATCTTTTTGCTTGTTTCGATTTCAATCTGGGGCTCCTTCAGAAAGTTACCTATGGGTGCTTGAGTTAGGCGGGTTACGATAATAATCTTATGATAAGAGAAAAATTACGGTGATTCTCGAGCGTGTTCTTGATTCCTTGTGATATGTTATCCGTTCCGTTGCATACCAAGACCAATTTTAGTGCCGCCGAGCCGTCGTCGGGCCTTTCGTCGCTTGTGTCGAATCTAATTGTGATTGCAGGCGTCGTGGTGCTTGCGTTTGCAGTTAGATATATGATCCATGCTGCACAAGAGCAAGATTCGCATTACAAGTAGCTCTATTAATCGTGCATGTACGTGTATCCGATTACTCTCTTACATTTTTCCCTTCATTTCTCATTTCCTTGCAAAAGGTATGCTCCTCTTCACCGCTAGGTAACCCATTACATGGTCTTATTCTCTATAAGTTATCAATTATGTGGACGATCGTGAATCGTATAACGGTATGTTGTTGTTGGGTTCTTCGTTTCTTTTTTCTAGCTACTGTTAAGTAGTATGATATTCCAGTCGAATATGTGATAATTGGTGTTTCTTCCATTGTTTACCATAGTCTTCATAGTTTTGCTCGTTTCACCTTCATGAAAACCACGAACGGTTTTCAAATTATTTCTGCTTTGTAGGGGTGCTTTGGGTTCACAGTGTGTACTTTGTGTTTGGGTTTGATCTCTGAATTTTGGAGGCTTGCTGTGGAAAAGCATGTCTACACAGGAAGAATGGTAATCTCCCTCGTCGCCATGGGAGGGTTTTTTCGGTGTCTGTAGGGGGAAGGGCTTCTCAGGGTCAAAATGATGAAAAGTTTTCTTGCTTGATTCTGCTGAAAAAATTTCATGACCTTTCCAATCGCAAGCTGATGTTGCATTTCAAGAATCGATACTTATAGAGCTCAGTTTTTCTCAATGGTGTTGTCAAACTTTTTATTCTTATCAAGAAAATAGACGGTCGTAGGTGATGTCTCTTACTGGTAATGTAATGAGTATGGCAGTGTTTGAGGTGAAATGGCTGTAATTAGGTATAGTCCCACAAGCGCGGTAAATTTGAGGTGTACATGGTGTTTGGACTTGTTGTGAAGTTTCTCAATGTCAAGAAAAAGCCTTTTTCATCAATTTTGAGGGCACGAATTATGGTTTTTTCCATTAATCCGGTAACCTAGATGTGAATGAGGAGGACACTGTGGAAAATAGGCGTGTTGATCTTTCCGGTCAGAAGTGGATTCATAGCAGTGATTCAGAAAGAAAATCCTAGGCGGAGTAAATAAGACACAGAATGAATAATCAAAGTTTCTTGAAGATTTCGTGGTTTTTAAATGGTTTTTCCGTTTGAAGGCGGCAATTGGGGTATTAAAAAATGACCTATATGTTTATAATATCGCAGATCGCTAAGGTACACAAATATGTGTACAATGAGATGTAATGACACATCGTTTGTTTCAGTTCTTCATTGTCTTGCCGTGGTACGGTTTTGGTGATGCCTCTGAAATATCCTCGTTCCATCGTTTAGTGTATGTGTGTGCTATCCTAGCCATAGCTTCATCATGATACTTTCTTGTCCACAATGAATTACTGATGGTATTGCTGTTCTAATAGCGTTCCAACAATTACTAGTACCGTGTATGTATTCACTGATGAATGAATATTAGATCATGTGATCAAATTATACTGGATATGATAACAATAAAATTTTAGCATCGGTTTCACTTACTGTGATTGAATTGTGTACTTTATTCAACAAAATTACCTTTACTGCTTTCATGCTTTTGTTTCATTTTTGAGCATACTTTGATAAGACGTAAGGTAGGCCTATCGAGTCAGCTAGGTGACATTCACCTGCAGTTTACTTGCTCTCCCTTTTTAAGTGTCCAAACGACGAACTGGGTTAAAAAACAGCTTTTAACCGAAAGTATGTGAGTACATTAAGGGAGAGGTTCGCGGGTGACTATGGTTATCGCCCTCAAGAGAAATAATCGCTATGAGGTATTATTGTGCGTACTAGAAGCTTGCAGATGCATAAAGCAAGAAAAGCTCATAATTAGCAAACCGAAGTGGTCTTGGTTATTTGGAAGTTATGTGCTGGCTTAAAGGAGGGTTATACGATAAGGTGAAAGTTGAGAAAGGGGAAACTCCAAAACAGGCGGACTTCTAAGGGTGAGGATCAGCACGCAATACCACGGGAAGTATATGCGCGACCTGGCATGGCCGCCATGCGGCGTTATCACCCATCGACGGCTAACCACTCGCAGCACGTATTTAGTCGTAGTACAACAGAGAGAGAGGGAGAGAGAGCGTTAGCGTTGGGGAGGGTAGCAGCATTGAGAGTCGCATCAATGCGGAAATCAACGGGCTAGGAATGGGTTTCATTTCTGGGTTCTTCGCATTTTCTCATGGTTTTTCTTCAGCCCGGCATCACTGACCGCCTCTAACCTAATTCTGGGTTGCCTTTTAATGGTAAGCTCCACCACGAAATGCTGAAATTGGTAGTAGACCGCCTGGATAAAATGTAATTGAAAAATTCAGTTACAATATGTAGAAAAGTTTTGATTAGTTTCACTTGGTTTGCTTTAGCAACACGCAGGTGGGCGGGGCGGTTCTGGGACGTTGCGATTTACTGGTTTAGTGCCTTAGTGTGCCACGAGTGGCTTCCGTCCGCCGCGAAAATGTCATAATTAGCTTTCCTTGCTGCCTGGTTACTACTTCCAGTGGCGCATATGCTTTCTCGGATCACATACACATTATCGGGATCACTGCCTTTAACAAACAGTAGTTCGAGTTTTGAACGTAGTCGGGGTCGTTGACCGGGTATCGAGCTTTGACTGCTCTCGGAGATACCTTCAATTTATTCTTAGCTGCCCATTTTTGTGCTCCGTGGTCTAATAACCACGTGGCGGGCTGCAAGGGGAAGCATGGATAGTTCTGAGAGAGTTTTTCTTCTACTACAGCACTCAAAATAGAAGCCACTAGAAACGTTACCCCAAGACTTTGAAGCAGTAGTTTCCGAAAGTGAAGTGAACGTTCGTCTTACACCTGTCATTTCAGATGTCTTTCCTTCGTAAATATTTATTGGGAGCCATAGCAGTATGTATAATTTGTACCTTAGTAATCACCTATAATTGCTCATGCGAATCTGGAAATGGATCTTACAGTTACATGCCGAAGCCAGCAGCTCGAGGTCAGCTTTTTTCCTTTCTGCTCATTTTTGGCATAGCCTGTTTTCACTTCACATCGTCAGTTCACGTATTCAAGATGGATGTTAATTCAGCATATGCTTAGCGGCTATTTTATAGAATGACTTGATGAACAGACGACTGGAAAAGTGGAAACAATGGTTGGTATGTAGTAACTTTCCGCCAAATATTTATTCTGTAGCACCATCGGCTGAGGCACAAACCGCTGCACTACCGGAGACGTTTCTTCTGATCGCCATCATGTCCGCTCCTAATGAAAGTGATGTGAGAGCGGTGATACGGAACACGTGGTTGCAACTGTCACAGAAAGGTCCTTCAGTGGTGCAGCATCGTTTTCCGATAGGAGGGAAAGGTCTGAGGTAAGGTTGGTTGCAACTCTACTAATTTGATGATTGTTCGGGCTCCTTGGGGAAATGCACTTGTTCTTGCCGCGCGCTAAATTTGCCACTCATTGCGCACGATGAAACTGTGTGGCAATCGCTTGCCACGCAATTGAGTCCTTCCGGCAAGCGGGGTCGACAGACTACTTGAACCAGGCCCTTCAAACCTCCTCAGTTTGAATTATCGCCTGCGCTTTCTCTAGAATCCCTCCTCTCTCCAAGGCTTATTCCTAGAGCCTCCATCCGTTGTCCAATCTTCTGTGCTCTAACCATTCGTGGCAGGACCACATAAGAAGGTTCAAGTAACCCGTAAGCTTGCAAGCGGCAATTTTGGCGGCCCGCGTAAATTTCTCTGTCACTCTCAAGCTACATAAAGCTATAGTCAACTGCTCGTTAGCTTAAAATCAGGCTAAAACTTAGGAGTTCAAATAAGCTCGGCATGAAGGATGGCGGAGGCGAGGGAAGAGTATATTCTTCGTGTTCGCTGGAAAATCAATCGCTTGCTGGTCAATTATAGGCATGTTTTCATAAGAGTTAACAAGCGTGTTCACAATCTGGAGCATTGTTTTAGTGTCATCTTTTCGAACATTCCAGCTTTATCATCTGGAAATTTGTAGGGAATCTGTCTTCTAAAAAAACATGTTTTCAGTGAGACAATGAGGCAACAACTCGAAGAGGAGCAGAAGACTCACGGCGATATCGCGATAATAGAGAATTTAGAAGAAACGTATGCGAATCTGGCTCTCAAGACGTTGAGAACAATGGAATACGCTTACCAGAACTTCCGTTTCCAGTATATCCTGAAGGTTTGTTTTCCTTCTGACCTTTTGGATGCCGGATTTATGCAAGGCCTGTGCTTTTCCAGGTGGATTCGGACTCCTTTGTGCGTTTAGGAGCTTTCATCAAGTCTCTGAAAGACATTCAGCATCCTCGTTTATATTGGGGATTCCTCGATGGCAGAGCGAAACCGTTTCGGAAGGGCAAATGGCGCGAAGCCGACTGGATGCTCTGTGATCGATACCTGCCATATCAGGTCAGGATTTCTTCGTATTTTTCTGATTTTATCCAGCTGATTAGGCGGCAAATTTCGGAAATGCACATTCAAATAACTTTTTCAATAAGAGAAGGATTCGTGGCGCGTCCGAGGAAAGGGTTCACCCATTCTGAGAGTTTGGAAAGTTTTTCTTTATTCAAAGAAAGGGAATCGCTTAGAGCTGGTATGAAGACGAAAAGGCCTTGATATCGCTGGACCGAATAGGATTGGAGATTCCGGTATCGAGTAGTTTCTTGGAGATAGGTTTGGTTTTCGGGTTGTTTTCAAATTTCAAAGAATTATTAATGTAAATGTGAGGCCTCGCTGGTGTCCTTGCTCTTCCTTTCGATGTTGGTATAATTTTCAAGATGGTAATTGATTGGTTAAGGAGCTAAGTAAAGTTTGGTCTTGGGGATTGCATCAATAACATCCTTCGTTCTGAGTTAATCTGCTTGCTAAATTTTTCCTTTGGAAAGCTGATTCAAGTGCTTATTTTCTCAGAACAATGGTCTGTAGCGGTCGGCACCAACAAGTGGAAACAGGGACTGTCCTTATAAATTGCTCTTTCTAGCTCGGTGGTGGATACGTACTATCATACGAACTTGCACGATTCCTTGCGCTGAACGCTCGACTATTTAAGATGTACAAAAATGAAGATGTTTCGGTTGGAGCATGGCTAGCTGGTATGTTCTCTGTCTTGTATTTCTGATTCGTCGCAATCAGGTTTCTTGTTGCATTCTAGGTCTGAACGTCAAATATGTTCATGATCCCCGCTTTGATACGGAGTGGGTATCAAGGGGCTGCAATAACGAGTATCTCATAACGCATAAAAAGTCACCTGACGACATACAGAAACTATACAACAGCATGGTGAGTTATCCAACTTTTCCCCTCTTACAATCTCAGCGTGGAGACAGATGTAGTTATTCGTTTTCGTGTAAGGTGTTGGGCGAATTCAGTAAAGTCATCGTAAAGTTTGGACTGAATCGTCTTTTTTCGCCAATGGTTCCAGCGTTTGAGCGACGCAGCTCTTTGTCACACTGGTCTATTCAACGCTTCCATGGGAGAAGGAGTACTTTTTCCCACCTGTTGAACATCCTTGTTCGACAGCATTGCGCTCAAACAGAATCGTCCACCTCCAAGAAAGATGCTTCACCGAAAAGTTGGCTTATTTGACTAAAAGTTCCCATAAGGCCGATGTCAGACTTTGACTAGTAGCGAATCGCGTTATTTGCGAAGTTTATATCTGCCTAAAGCTTCCTAAATTCACTTGAAAAGAGGTAATTGCCAGCGGCCTGGTGATAATTTCCAGCAACCTGTCATCATTTTCTCGGCAAATATAATAATCTGTTTTAGCCATGATCCCTGAAATTTATCATTTGTCGTTTTTTAGCTCAGTCGTCGTGTTTTATGTGAAAAAGAATATCGGACTCGTTATTCGTATGTTTATGACTGGACAGCGTTACCGAGTCAATGCTGTCAGCGATTAAACGGAACGAATATACCATGATGGAAATTTTCTGTTTCCTCGATCGATTGGATTCTATGTGCTAAGTTCCGACTCATTTTGAAGCTCCAGCGATTGGAGGCAATATCACCGTTCTTATGCTTGCTATGCGAATATTGCGGTGGTTTTCTTTTGAGCATATTACTACGTAATCCATTTTTGTCCAATTTAATTTATGCTATGGTCTTATTATCAGATGTCCCTCCAGTGATCACATTTTCCGACTGATGGATGCGTAACTACAGAAGCATCAAAGGCCATTTAGTTCAGAAGGACCTTAGGAGGCTTACCCGCAAGCTCACTTGAACGGTTTCAATTTTGTACCATAAAATTTTATGGCGCGCTTCTCATGTTCGTTCAGGAGGTAAACTTACGGGCTATGAACGTCACCACGACCGCGCCTCCTCGAAAATGACTTCATCCCCCTAGTCTTTATGGCCTTTTCTATGCCTGACGTGCGCTCCCTCCCGTCTCTGAACCCAGTGCGTTTTGCCCTAACAATAATGGTGCAGTACTCTGAATAACCTAGAAGTAGAGGATATCGACGGATCGCCCTAAAATGCTCTACATGTCTTGCTTTCCTGCCATAATGGCGTTGAGAGTTGTATGGCTCATGCACCGCCTTGTATATCCCGTTCTCAAAGGCACGCTGCGGGATTAGGAACGCTCACCTCTCCCATCCCCGAGCGTAGGCGGATGACCGTTGATGTCTCGAACCCCTTTAACAGCCTCTAAGTGCCCAAGGAAGGTGCTAGAAGCTCGCTCGTTACGTAATCCACACCGTCCATGTGACGCTGCGGGCGCAGTCGCGGCAGCGGTTGCCTTGTGATTTGGAAGAGCGGAGCAATTGGAGCTAGGTTCGTGAAACTCGTCCAGCACGCCTCTTCTCTATCCCAAGGTTAAATGAGGCCGGAATAGAGGCTTTTACTCGGCGCGTAATCGGGTGCGTAATCGGGGTTTCTCTTTTTTTTCCGGACCACTCCCCAATTTCAGCTTCACTACTTAACACTCTTCCATTCCCATTTTAACACAGGGCTTGCCTTTAAGTTTTTTATTTTTGTAGGCAGGTGTGATATCTACTACAGTAAGGCCATGCGTAATAAGGTAACTTGTTTCCGCCTCAAAGTAGATTCGCAGACCGTTTCATAGCAGCGGCGCTCCTCATCATGTCCTCGATAGTCAATTCTTCCGGTGCTTGAATCGAGCTTACAGTTGTGCTCAAGTAAGATTGCAGTGAGATGTCGGCAGTTAGGTTCACTGAAATCTGAAAATTTACGATCTCAGCAATAAGGGTATGAGTATCGGACCTATTTCTTGAATGGTCGTATTCGATTATTGCTATTTTTCTTAACAGTATCTTGTCAATTTTCAAGCAGTTTGTAGTTTCAGAATACGCAGCTTTGTGATTGTTGATTTGGAGGTCTAATCATCCTTCATTTGCCAGGTTTCATTTCCACAGGTTTCTTCGGTGCATCGATTAATCTCTAATTTCACTTGCATTTTCGCAGCATACTAGTTTTCCCATTTTTGGTAGATTATCCTACAGCTATTCGCTATTTTGTTTCTACGCCACGTCACGGGTTTTGCATTGTGTATTTTGTCATGGATGCGGAATAAAATTCTGTTGTTGTTTGTTGGATGTCATTCCGAACAAGGTTCCGACCTGATATTGGTAGTACGGATAGATTTCAAGGGCCTACTGGGAGGCCCGTTCGATGTTGATAAAGTATGATTTTGCAGTGTTTATTT
>KZ346261.1:8046-20525 GCA_002352805.1 Teladorsagia circumcincta | reverse complement strand
GCAGGTAATATAGCGGCAGGTAGCGATATTTTTCACGCACATTCGGGGGCGAATCCATTCGCGTGATTTCCACGCCAACCAGGATAGAGTCGGTTGGAGTATAAAAACAATGAACTGCACAGCGATTGGCCCTGAAAGGCATTGCATGTTCCATAACCCATTCAAATGCCGAAACGATTCTGGCTAGAAGTGACATGCGTGGCGCATTCAAAAATGTTAGTATTATCCTTCCATTTCATTTTTATTGATCAATACCTACTGGAATGCGCTAAGAGCTCAAGTTCTACACCTGAGCTCCATCTGGGGCCTTCAAAGAACCTGTGCTATCTACAGAGGAGGATTTTTTGTTCTCGTGCGAGTCCAATAGCAGTTAACAGTTCCAGAAAGATGGAGGCTTGCTTGATCTGGGCATGGGATCTGACCCGGACTATGGTAAAAGCCAAATTATACTCGTGTAAGAAATTAATCCCCAGTTGTTCCTTTTCCACTCTCTCCCACAACGCCGACTATGAACAGGTCCAGGATGTTCTTGAGCGATTGGCGCTCGGGTTCAATCATGCGTTCTCGAGTTCTGCACGATCTATCATATCCATTTCTGATCAGCTAAAACAAATGAGTTAAGTTTGGTACAGATGGCCCGGCCCATACAGTGTTTTGGGACCTTTCTTGTCCCCTTGGCTGGTTCATGGGATATCAAACATAGCCTAAATGGCATTCCTCTGTGAAAACAATCGCCCGATGTGGAGAATTGTATAGTAAATTCAGTCAACTTATTGCGTCCTTTCAAGACCTCCTGATTCATGAACCGCTTTCTGTGACTTCTTTTTTTTTCGCCGAATAGACTTTGCTAAATAACTTGAGGCGCTATCGCAAGATACGGGGGCATTGTGGTGGCAATGCAGTGAACATCTCCTTTTTGTCAAGTCGGAACTATGCCTTTGGCGACGTGGAGAGACTTCAGAGTTGGGCAGTTTTCATTTCACCGGACTTCCTGCCTTCTCGTGGATTTATTCCTAGACTTCCCTTGAATTGAATTAACTTTTATCTATCAAGAAGACATTTAACCTGGCTTGACTCTGTTTGCTCTTTTCTCCTGTCTCATCTTTTGTCTCCCTCACTATTGACTCCCGGCTGGCTGTCCCAATTTCCGGTTACGGAACACCGCGGTTGTTCTTTCCGCTTTCATAATGTCGGTGTTAGCTGTCAGGGAATGGCTAGAGGACATCAAGAGCTCTTGGTGAGATTACTTCCGCAAGGGGAGAAGTTATGTTTCTGAGACCTGCCTTCAAAACGTCTTCTTTAAAAAACATTGCTTCTCATTAGTTCTGTGACTTCTCAAAAAGTTCAGCCCTCCCTTTGAAGCATAGTGAACGTTTGAATGATCCGATGAAAAAAGTGTCCAGCTTCAGGTCCCGCATCACGACGAGGATCTCACGTGATCAGTGCAATGATTACTAATGAACTATCAGCCAGTGTACCCTCGTCACCTCTCGCCGCTGGAGGGGAACGTGTACGGAAGCATGGCCCACGGACCGATGCTCTCGATGTAGGCTTTTTTGAATTTATCCTTCTGCCCTTTATTTTCCAAGACCCCGAGTCGATATCGAAAATATCGGCCGAAAGGCGTAAACATTGATAACGTCCTTGACCATCATTGATGGAAGGAGGTGTCCCCCAGGAGGCCCACCGCGCGGCGAAGGAAGAGACGCGGATGCGGCAAGAGACGAGTGGCAGCGCGTGCTGTACGATATGAGACGTAGTATGGTGCACTCTATTTAACCTGACGCCTAACCGCTACAGTATGCGCTGCAACTCGTTCCTTGCCGCATCTGCGTCTCTACCTTCGCCGCGCGGTGGCCCTCTTGGGGGACACCCGTGGAAGGGCTCTGACGATGAGGGGGTGTGATCAGGATTACTTGCCACGCTTTCCTCCAATAATGGTCAACGGCCAGACCCGCTCATTCAGCCGTCATCCACAGCCTTTAAAAGAGAATAGAGATGGATCATTCCAATAGTACTGGCCCGGAAGTCATTTTCACTGAAATGGGTTTTTCTGAACCCCGAGAGGATTTCCTGCGATCGGATCGATGTGGGCTATTGTGCTCGATAACGGGTGCACCGTTTAGAAGTGGGTCATAGTAACGAAATAGAGCAAATGCTGAGAAGCTTTAGAGCCCTATAGGTGCTGACCATATGGGCGGAGTTTGCGTTTCCGGCAGTTTCATTTAATAGCCCTTTCTTGATGAGGTAAAATACGGCAAGCAGGGGTGAAGAACAACGAATGTGACTCTCACTATGGAGGGGCCCAACTTACCTCCACCTCTCCCCTTCCATAAAATCGGCGCGCAACATGATTTCAAGTGCTCGTAACAGATTTTTGCTTTTTTCGTTACTGATAAACCAGCTCCCACAATCAATTTCATTTTTTGACGCGAAAACCCACACCTGTTCAATCAAGGGAGGTGCCTTTAAGTTTGCCCAAGGAAACCGAAAATCGATGTTTCAACAAGAGCTTGCAGGGAACTTTGGAGGATGAATATAGCTGTAGTTATCGGCAATGTTACATCACAACAAAATTTATCGAAGAAATATTCAGGCGATTGCTGAGGTGGACTTGACCGGTCGAACCATTCTCATCACAGGTACTACCTCCGGTATTGGTACGGAAACGGCTAGAGCATTAGCTCTCAAAGGAGCCCATGTCATCATGGCCAATCGGAATATCGTCCTGGCTGAGGCTTTGAAGAATCGAATACTCGAGGAAAAGGTAAAATCAAGTTTCCTGGCAATGAGACCGTCGATTTCAAAGAATGCGTTCAATGACTGCCTGTGATTGGACGAAGCAAGCAGTGAGCCAATCACAGGCCCTGTTGACACGGCTGTACTTTCGCAGAGCAATCTCCACGGCAATAAATTCAAACTTTTTTGCTTACTTTACGTACGTTTTATGCTAGCTCTTATGTCCTCATGTTAAGTGTCTTTCCCTGACTATTATTTGTATTTTCTTCTCTTTTTTTTTGCTGACACCTACTCTCTTACGTTGAAGATGCAATCACTTGCATCATTTTCAGTACTAATTCAATCGTTTTTCACCCGCTTCTCTTGTCCTCATATCACCTCCCAACCCGAAGAATCAATAAGTGGGTAATAAGCGCGCGGTTGTGAAGCGGTCAACCTAGTCACACTGTTTGTATTGCGTGTGCTCAAAATTTCACGATCGAATGATTCACTGCAAAAGATCAACCAGATCTCAAGACTATTTCCCACGGTGAGGCGTGCCGCAATTGCAGACCCAACAGCACAAGTGACGACTGCCTCAAAAATCCATTCCACTCGTGCTTTTCGATGATACTGATGCTATCAGTTCCATCAATGTGCAATTGTGACGCGCTCGCCGCTGGAAACAGAGCATATGGTTTATGTGGCTCCATTTATATTTCCACTGAACCAAACCGAAAGAAAGGGATCTCGTGATCTGCAGGACAGTATTCCACCAGCCATGGACAGTTGAAAATCTGCTGTCAAAAAGTTCACTCGCATTTTACGCGTAATATAATAATTATATTACGTAGTATAATTACGTTATCTAAAGTATTAATATTGAGATCTAATTGTTAAATGGATTTGTTGCAGCCGGACGCAAAAATCGATATGATCATGTGTGATCTGAGTTCGCTCCAATCTGTGCAGGCAGCCGCTCAAGAGTACAAGGATCAGCATTGGTAAAGTTTACTTTTATTGATAACTTCTCATCGTTCAGTACTTGAGAGAATGCGTGTTTCGCAAGTTGGCGCGGACGGCCGCGTCGCGGCGCGCTGTGCTGAAGTAGGAATGATACAGTGTCTTGTGGCGTCGTCGGTATCTACTCGTTTGGAATACATGTGCATATGTAATGTCAGTTATCACCTTGCACAACTGTCTCGCTGGGCCAGCGCGGTGCCATATAGTACCACACCTTACAGGTCGCGAGGGACGGCGTGACACGTAGCAGTATCACATCAAACCAGTACTCTTTTTGTATGCAGGACTTTTTTCCGAAATGTTAAGCGTTTTTCTGGGTTTTCAGTACAAAACGGTTCACTAGTTTGACAGTGCTTGACAACAGCAATAAAAACTCAATCTTGTTGTGTTGACAATGAAACCAACTCAACGAGTAACCGATTAATAAGCCATAAATTTCTTGGTTTAATCGATGCAGTACATTCTCTGCATTTCTTCAGGCCTCTTCATGCTCTAATACTGAATGCTGGAGTATTTTGGCCGGTACTGAAGACAACGATAGACGGATTGGAGACGGCATTTGGAGTGAACCACGTGGCTCATCAATATCTCGTTCGTGAACTTTTGCCGCTTCTGAGGCAGTGCAATGCCAGAATCGTCGTCGTCTCTTCCCATTCACATAATCACACTGGGGTAAATTTCACTACTAATCGTGAGACAATTCAAATCGTTCTCATACGTTCAATTTTAATATATTTCATAGTAAACCGTGATGGGTGTGGGTCAGAAGATCCCAACTGCTTCAAGAACGGCCGCAGCGCGTGGCGGTGTGGCTGCTACGGCCCGTAGTGCGTTTTTTTCCCGCGGCATCAGGGTACCCAACAGGAATCTCGTCGCGCGGCAAGATGGCAGAGGCGCAGATGGGTAAATGGACGAGTTGCAGCTTGTAATTTGCGATACGATAGTGTGGTCTACTCCATTTGACCTGACGCTATATCAACAAGTCGCGCGACGGGCCTCCTATCGGATGCCCGCGGCATCAATTGAGCCGCGTTGTCCCTCGCCACGCCGTAGCAATCGGGACCGCTGGTCTAGGCAGCCGCCTGCCTGAAGTCAGATGTGGGATCATACTTGTGATTTTGGAAGGGAGGTTCAAAATCTGGCGATATCCCTAGGCGATACGTGGAGGCAAATTTCTCGATATGTTAGCTCTTCTGCAAAATTCGCAGAATTTTTGTTTTTTTTTTTGCTGTAGTTATAACACACCCTCACTTTCTTTCTCGATAATCGGATGCGGAGCTGGAAACGCGTCAGGATATGTGACTTTCCTCAACCATTAGGGCGTGACCGCGGCGAGCGCGGCCGAGTCGCCAGTATTCCGCTGTAGCGGCTAGATTTGAAAACGCTCCATCGGCGCAGTTGGCGCGCCCCAACCGGAAGCGCTTGACTCAGCCACGCCCGCCGCGGCCACGCCCTAATTGTTGAGTAAAGTCACGTCTCCGGCTTGCAACTTCAAAAAACCACTAACTCGGTTTCCTACAATAGTGCTATTCCTGGCCCTTTTCTTCTCTAATTTCAACTCTCTTTGCAGCTGAAGCCGGAAATGTCTGTGGACGAGAAAATAGCCAAACTTTGTCCAACTGAAAGCAACGAGTATGGCTACAAGTATGTGTAACGATCTTGTAACCTCTCAAGGGTTAAGCGTTTTCAAAACAAGTTTTATGCTCACATTAAGGTATTATGCATATTCGAAACTGTGCAATGTGTTGATGGCAATGAAACTTCATCGTGATGAGCACAAAAACGGCATATCAGTTTATGTACTTCATCCAGGGACGATGATTGGCACAGGTAACTTTTGAATGCTTAAAGAGGATGGTTAAGAGCGATATAGGTTGGCGGACCTACTAAGCTGGTATCCGGAGTCGCGATCCCTCCCCGCGGCTTGCAGTGTTTGGCCGGGGCACTGCCCTTCCTCTTCCTTTCGACCCATCCACTGCCCCACCCCCCCCCTATATATTTCTGTGCTCTGTAAATCACTGCTATTATATTCTATTGTGAACTTGTCACCTCATTATGTTCTCATTGCGAAAATCAATCGGAGTTACAATAGTTTCATAAATAAATAAATAAATAAATAAATAAATATGGTGTAGGAGTTAGTGGCGCCGCTTACGCGCTGCCGATCCGAGGATCAAATCCTGGATCGTATGTCGTCTAGACCGACCCTCCTTCCATTCCTACAAGGTTGATAAATCCCAAACACACTTGTCTGGTAGGATAAACACACTGACTTGTTGATCGCCTGGCCCCCGCAAGTCATTGTAAGGCCAGACCGCATTTGAAATGCCCTTGCAATTCTGAATGGAGTGGAATGCGTGGCGCATCCCAGGCCGGGATTTATTGACACCTAGCTTCTGCCTTTTTCAGAATCAGCTGAAGTTTAAGCGTTCCTTTCTGCATGTGGAACTACTGGCTATACAGGGAATTCAGCCTTCAGCTGTATCCTTCAGCTTGTTTGATTACGTTGTTCTTGCGCGGGCGCCCTGCTGAGCAGTGATGTAGTATGTGACATCTGGACTGGTTTGTAGCCCCGTTTTCCATCAAAACATGGCGAAAAGAGTTCGAAGATCTATAGAACTCTGGTGCTTTCCCTTCAAATCCTAACACATTGACGACAGCGTG
The DNA here is from genome assembly GCA_002352805.1 of Teladorsagia circumcincta. Classification (NCBI taxonomy): domain Eukaryota; kingdom Metazoa; phylum Nematoda; class Chromadorea; order Rhabditida; family Trichostrongylidae; genus Teladorsagia; species Teladorsagia circumcincta. The sequence goes on along the minus strand of KZ346261.1, from coordinate 14,120 downwards.
ACGCGGCCGCGCGCCACGTGTTGGCTTCAGAAAGGCTCGATTTTCTTCATTTTGCGTTTTTTTTTTCAAATTTCAAAACAATCCTCTTTTATTGGACTGACAACAATATAATATTGAATTTGTTGAAGGGATCAAGACGTAATCAAAAATATAAAGATGTCGAGAAACACACGTGAGGACTGTCGTCAATGTGTTAGAGGCAAGATTCAGGGTCACATTGATGAGGTGATTCCACTCAAATGTGAAAATAGGGGTGGGAGGTGGACCGCCAGAGAGGAAAAAAGGAAAAAAAATCGTGAAATACATAGGAAATGCGAGCCTTCTGCCCTAAGCTGCGGAGAAGTCAAAAGATCGGCAGGAAGATGAGAGATAATGTGAGCGCGGAGAGTGGCAGAGAAGTGTGAGCAGAGAGAGCATAGCAGATCGACATCGCGACGCCAAGATATCGAACGGTAGGCGGAGCGTCTCTCAACTGGTGGAGCGTGCCAAAGTCCTTGGCGGCTAGCGTCTTACAATTAGTGACGCTTTGATGCAAGAACGTGGCGCGTCTTCTGCAATTGTGTCCCACGCACTCCTAGCCACTCTGAGGGCTTATTAAGTGGTATAGAGTGGGTCTGAACCCGAACTTTGCTTTAAGGCTATTGATAGGTGATGTGGATCATGTGTGTGTTTTCCATGCTCGAACTGCATTTCCACAGTGAATGTAATTTTTCAAAGACAGCATGGCGCTGTGGGTGTGAGGAGGTGTGGCCTAAATTTCTTTGATTCAGATGTGTATCTATCTACACGTAGCTATCTAGCGAACACAGGGCAGAGGAGCTTTTTTTTGCACACCATTCCCCCTGATCGAAGTGAATTCATTCGCTGCACTTTTTCTCCTAAAACCTGCGAAAGGAATTTTAACATTTTTGGTTTTTTTTTGTAACTATGAGATTTTTCTTTCTCATGAAATCCAGAAATTAATGCACCCCACTGTGGGGTGAATGGGGTACGGATTTCCGTGAGCAGAGTTTTCGTCGCATTTGCGAACGCACTACAGGCGCTTGCAGATACTGTCTCATAGCAGAGGGTCACCGCGCGACGTCGCACACTCTTGCCGCACCGTGTGCCCAGCAGTTCATTGGAGCAACACTTCACTCAACTTTTTGAACGTCATCCAAGCGAATGCTTTTCGCTGTGCCTGTGTCTTTATCCCTCCTCCCACTGAATGAACGCCCCAAATCATTTACCGTGGACGCACTGCTATCAAGGTGTGCGACGTCGCGTGATGACCTCTAGCTACACCACGGCTGTTTACACTCTACGGTTATCTAGATAGCTCTTCAATATTGTTGAATCATACTAAAAACTTCAACTTTCAGAAATCTCACGAGGATGGGGAACGGTTGGAAAAATTTGGAACGTCCTTACGAGACCGTTTACAAAAACACTGGCACAAGGAGCTGCTACTACCGTCTATTGTGCCGCTTCTCCAGAAATACTCGATGTAAGCAATTGGGCAGCATTACTGCAGTATTTCAGGGTACAAAAAGAGCAAAAAGATCTATTACTCTAAAAACTAGCGCCTAGCCAACTGAGCACTTCCTGGTTGAAATGAGAGAACTGAGAGGTGCGACCAGTGCACCATGACAAAAAACTGGGAAATCTATATTCTTCAGTCTTGAGACCTCAGATTTAAACGTTTCAGGTCAGCGGCAAGTATTGGGAATCATGTTGGGACGATGAGAAGAACTTGGCCGTAGGATTGGCTCGAGATGAACATCTTCAAAATGCGCTCTGGGAAAAGACCGACAAAATATTAGACAAGTTTGAAGCGAGTCGACAGCCAATCAGAGTCGTGAGCGATGCATAAAAACGGAGCTCCACCATCATTGCATTAAATCTAGCAAACAAATCTATTTGTTGAAAAATCTATAGAAAATATGAATATTGATTTTTCGGGGCCGGTCAGGCGGTCCATGTTTCGGCGGCGCTACAGAAACGTGGCAGATTGTGGCGTTACGGGCAAGGCATGTGCACCACAGGCCATAGCATTAAGGAAAGATATCGCCATCGCGCGCGGAGCTGCAGCAGCCGTGCGACGCCGCAACGTGGACCTCTTGACCAACCCCTGAGTGTAGTTATGTTACCTCTGTTGGAAGTGATTGTAGCCTTTCATATATGAGTTGTTTGAAAATATGTCACAAGTACAATACTGCCGTTGAACCGAGTCCTGAGTCATGTTAATAGCAACATATAATAATCGAACGGTCAAACCGCAATATGCACCACGCAGGACTGCGCCATGCACGTTGCGGTCTTGCCTCGCACCACCACATTAGTTGTCTCTTGATAGCGACGTGAAGACTTAAGGATACATTACGGCGTAATCGACTTAATGTAAAGAAGGTTAAAGTAGATGTCGCCGTGTATGTCTGTTTTTTACTGTCTGTACGAGGTGTGTGGATCAGGAGTAAGGACTGCGGCGACGCCAATTATACTGCCGCAAATGGCGTCACGCCCGCTGAACGATGATTCATCATGTTGTCGTGGTAAGCTATGTAGTTTCTACACGTCGTCGTAGTCCTCATTTTCTGACCCACACGTTCAGCATGGAATGACCACAGTGTTTTGTATACTCAAATTACCGACTGACTGATCTTGTTTTGGAGTATGCTGTAACCTAAAATCGAGAATTCATCTGAGTTTTGTCTGTTCTACTTTGACCCATATGAAACCTCCATTTCTTGTTCTTCTCAACTGACAAAAACCCTTCTACTTCCTGCTTAGGTTATTCAATATTGCTTGTATGCTGAACGAATTTGTTGCTGGATGTATCGTTCGCAAAGACTAACTGCAAAAAAAAATTCTATTGGTAGCTTATCTTTGTAAGCGGTACCACACATAGCTGCGAGTTATACCTCTGTTTTGCACCAAAAACTGACTGCAAAATCGCCGAGTAAAGACTCAACCCATCAACGCAGATAGTACGATAACTTTGATGTCAAAAAAAGAGATATGATTACCAAGGGAATGAGATAAGGCTATTTTCAGGGCTGAGCCTTCAGCAACCTACATTCCATATCTCGCCGTCTAGGTAGGCATGCCTACGGATCTGACATGGCGGCCGCCGCTCCTGATAGAAGTCACGACGACGAGCTGTTTTCAGCATGCTTCGTTTGAAATCAGTGAAAGACGTTGGATACAGCTTATCCGCGCGTCTTTCATCAAGTGTGGCGGCCTCCACGTCAAACCCGTGGTCACACCGGCCTGAAAGACGAGTGTGGAGCAAGGCTCTGCCCATTACCATAGATAGAGCCTTGTTGAATCGAAAGGCTTAAGATATGTTCACAGCAACCTAACAAAGCTTCATCCGTGATAACGGCCGTATTTGTTGCAACTCCCGCCTCATGGTGACGGACTTTGGCTGCCGTTGGTTGATGGTGAACGGTTACGTGCTGCGGCGAGAGTTAGAGGCAAAGCAAGGCGTTTATACCGATGGCCCATCTATCGCAAACGTCCACCACGGTAGTAAAAGGGCAAAAAAGGTTCATTTAACGAATTTGGCCGTTTCTCTTGGTTTTTCTTTACCAAAGCACCAATTACCACGTCAACTCCAACTCCGGTGACAAATTGATCATACTATCTGTATAGGCAAGCAAACATATCAATAATGACTGCATGGAATAACTCAGTGCTGAACTCCCAAGTGCGCTTGCAACTAATCAAATCTACAGAGTGTCTTGAATGTTTTTGTTATAAAATTGTAAAATGTTGTAAAATCAGTCAACAGCGTTATCGATTGAGAATATATCCTCATTTTTTGCAGACAATCCTCTTTAAACTTACGATGTATACTTAAAACTGATGATATTCACCTTAGAAAGTTTCCTATGTAATTCCTGCCCTTTCCAAAGTGAACATTTCTATTCGAATTAATAAATACTACGATATGCTTTTGCCAGGAAAATATGTGCTGCGAACATATATATTAGATGTTGAATTTATTAACAAGTACAGGAACTTCAGGCCTAACAGGTTCATCTCAATAAATAAGACCAAGAGAGCTACTTAATCACAGTACTTCACATGAACGATGCCCACGGTGGGATTATTGGCTGAGGATTCTGTAGATAACTCATGACGACAGCCGACACTGACAACCTAAACCAAAATTGTTCTAAAGATTTTCTCAGGGCAGAATGGACCACACCCATCACCGGCGAGCGCACCAAGCTTGAGCTCGCCTCGGTATTCTACGGTTCTCAGTATCACCACGCTATCTAAATTATAGCTGCTTCCTCTCAGAGGGCTGGTCGAACCGTGAAGTCGATAGTATAACTACTTCCAGTACAAAAAAACAAATTTCAAGGGAACTCCCCAAGATTTTGTAAGAAATGCTTCCTTCTCCAGGAAACCTTCCAAATCTTTCCCCAAATATCCCAAAACTTTCACTAAGTACGCCATACTACAGCACTTCGTGAACAACGCTGTCGACCCGTCCAGTGCGCCCAACCCGCTCTCCCAGAAGGCCAAATATGGCACACCAGCCACTGCCAGCAGAACTCATGTCCTTAAAAGGTTCATTCAAAAAATGGCGTTCAAAAACCGCTAGTAGGTAACACTAGGACTACGGCGGGGAGATGGGAGAACCATCTAGGAAAACATAGGTTGCTCACGTACTCCGCACAACCCCTTCCCCTCCGCAAGGCTAAGTCCCAAGTTCTGTTAGTGGCTCACTCACTTCAATATATCTCCCCTCCCTCTAACGACATGAGCGTTTTACATGAGCGTTTGTTTCGAATCTCTCTTTTGAGCAGAGGTATGGTGGGATCATAACTGTAATAATATCATCCTCAAAAATGGACTCACATGAAACTGCTAACGATTTGTTTCGCATCATCAGACGAACGAGTGTTGGCGAAACTAACACAGGAACATAAGAGAGCCATCCAAGCACACCATTTCATCTGGAATGGAAATCTATTAAACCTATTTGCAATAACTGTATGATCAAGTAATGCAATACTGAAAACTCATTGACACGGGTCATCGCCGCCAGTGTGCAAGGCACTCGCTACACACTGGCCGATGTCAGACTTTGCGATTGGAGCGATTTGGTCATTATGGGAGTGATGTGAATCGCGCGATGGTCGCGCAATTCACATCACTCCCATAATGACCAAATCGCTCCAATCGCGAAGTCTGACATCGGCAACTAGGAAGGCATAGCATCGAAGACCAGGACTAAGGTACCCGATGAAAAAAGCGTGTACCAGACTGCTCCAAAAATGTCGGTAGGAGATAGCGCAACATTTAGAGGCGCCATTTAACAATGCAGATTGAAACTGCCCTAGCCAAGTAACCCCATCAACACAATGAGAAGAGCCAAATGACACCATTCTTGTCTGAACGGTGAAGGCACTGACCCTAACCTTTGCTCAGGAAAATTGAGCAGGCCAAGGGTATTCAGCGAATACATGACTAAGGATTGGACACCCAGCGCACTTCGAATGAGGTGATCAGTATCCGAACACTTTTGTTCCAATAAAAGTCAAAGCGATCAGTTTCGTAGAGAATTTGATATTTGATAGAAAAATCATTTTCAAATGAAGCCCAAAGTAAAAAAGTGAGGATACGTACCCGCATCATCAAGCCACACATACTGAAAATCATTCCTAGAACATTCATGTACTCGGGCAGAGGATCGTCTGTGACAGCACTGGATGACTGAGGATCTGCTGCTTTGAACCTGAAAACAGAGGGGCAGTTGAATATATCGGGAGCACAAAGAAAATGCACTAAACATTAACAGCTCTGGTTATAGCAGTTCAGCACACCAACCTTACAATCTTATTGGGTCTTCGGGGATCGGAAGTGGACTGCATCGTGCGCTCTTACCTAAAACAGCAATATGTTCAGGAGATATAATAGGTCTCACGTTTGATAGGAGCAAAAATCGCGTTAAAGCTAATCAACACTGCTGACGAACGACAATGAAGGTCAGTGCATATTAATTCATGAATACTAATGTGAATGCATACGATATTAGTTCAATAAGCAGCAACATTTGCAACGAACGCAAGCTTTTACGG
>KZ346259.1:60415-76878 GCA_002352805.1 Teladorsagia circumcincta | reverse complement strand
GCTTCAGTCCCTTAAAAACACCACAAAATCTGGCAAAACTCTCCTGAATATCTGGCTTCAAAATGGTCTTGTTCCTCCGCCCATCGGTAGAAGAGAAATGAGTCAATTTTGTGTTTTGACTGATACGCGTGTGTCAAGAGTTCGAAAAGGGCGGAGTTATCCATGGAGATCCAGACACATTCGCTAGAGAAATTGCTGCGCTCAGGGCGGAATCAAAGAAAGCTTGTTGTCTCCGAAAGTTGCTCACGCCGACCAAATATGGTAAAACCTGGCCTACGCCCGAACTGTTGATAATATTTGCCATTTTTAGAAACCTAGAGTCTCCTCTTGTGCCATAAAACACCGTGTACTAGGATTCCGGAAATGTTTGGAGTTTAAGCTTTATTTTTTCCCGGAATTAACTGTCACTGTTCCAGAGTCGAAAAATGAGTGACACAATCGATAAATCGATCTTCTCACTGACCCAGAACTAGTCTGGCCCAGAATTATTTGTAATGTTGAGTTCCTGTTAGTAAATCATTCAATCACTGCATTTGCCAGAAGCTTATTATCTTCTTGTCATTTGATTCAACTCAACAAAGTTATCGGTTTTTTTCAAGGACTTTATCAATTGCCCACTCTTTAGATATGCCTGTAATTTTGTTGACGTGAATGATATGACGTGATTGTTATCTCTCGGTGATTCATATATTTATGTTGTATTTATAGTTATTAAACCGAAGCATGTCGGGTTTAGCATTTTGTTTCGGAAACTATGTGATAGCAGTTGAAATTCAAGTGATAAATATGAATGATATATGCTCACGAGTTTTATGTGGAACAGATGCGTAAAATCAATGGAGTTAAAATGGCTATGATTAGTGAACCCTCCCCAAGAGTACACTATGATTCCTTAGAAAAAGTGGTATATTACATCACTACACGGGCAGAAGTTGGGATGGGAACGGTGATATTGTGCCTTAATACCTTAACTCTGTCGTTATTGACAGTTCCGGCAAGAGGCGAGTGCCATACTGGTGTCTGTGTCTCTCTCGTCTCTATCTTCTCTCATCTCCTCGTCAAAATTTCTATCCCAGACATGCACTCTTTTTCTTCGGAACAAACTGTCATGTCTTTTTGTCGTACCACGTTTTAAACTACCCCTACCCTTTTCTTGAATATACCTAGAACTACTACAGCTGTGAATCTATTCACCTACGCATAAATTATTAGTGCTGTAAGTTTAGCTAGTTGCGCGTTAGCATATCGGCAAGCGGCGCCGTCATCCTACACACACACCCTGGATCAAAACCCACATAGATGTTTGTTAGGTTGAAAAATATTCCTATTGCTCGAGGTCAGCTACTGGCCATTGGATAATATGCAAGCTGATGCACCGACGAGTTCTCTTTGAGTCATTTTTAACACATTGGAGACGGCGCATGTTTTACATTTTGCGGCCGCATGGGACTTCAATGGAAATTTTGGAAATTTTGGCATGGGACTTCAATGGAAATTTTGGAAATTTTGTAGAGCAAATTTGAAAAAAAAACCTATTACATGATAGAGAAGAAGCTTGTAGAACAGAATGAAGAGGAAATCCATGGAGTTGCGATTCTCATGGTAGTACAGTACATGGAATTTTTCGGGATCGGTCCATCATCATCGAGAGCCCAGGCAAGGCAACCCCGGCAGTTGCCGGTGAACGACACCCTTCCGTCTATAAAGATGCCCTCGACGGGCAGACACAAATGTGGCACTCTTGTGCGTGGAAATCGCCCGACAAGGGCGCTAGGGTCCTGCAAGGGCAGCTTCAGCTGCTGCAATTTTTCCCGCTCGCAGCAGGCTCTTGTCTGGCGCCCTCTCATCTCGCGCCTCATGCTTTCTTCACCGCGCTCAGTCATCTCATTGCCTTAGCGCAGAGGATTACAAAGGTGGACACACCCTTGAATCGAGCGTTTTCAGCGGACTCTTTTCTGTTTTCTTCACTGCTTGATCATTTCGCACTAATTTTCATATTCGTGGTCAAGAACCACAAATCAGTCTGATTCCAGCGCTTGCCTTTGGTGATTTTAATTCGTGATAAATTGTATAAAATACGATTCCGAATGCTAAGGAAAAAATAAGATCATGATTCATAAACAATCAAAGAAATCAATGTGACACAATGAGTGAAATGTTTGTGCATCTTTTTTTCTTTGAATGGCAACCACATATGATTCATTTACTGACGCAGTATTCAAAGAAAGGAAACTAACCTCCTACTCATCGAGAGTTCGACGAATCCGCGACGTTTTCATTACGGCATACATTCGTTTCGCTCGACGCAGCTAGTCATCTGCATCAAAGTTAACTTTCGCTCGCCAAATGCTTATCGAGGTCGGCTTTTGCACAGCCTGTAAAGAGTAGAGATGGTCTTCAGAGTCATCGGTTTCCTCATCATGCCAATGTCAGCAGCCGATAATGTCTCAAAGAAGTATAAACTGTGTCACAGAAAACAACGAGCTAACTTCTAAATATGAAAGGGAAGGAGGTGAGTCAATGGCGTTCATGAGGTGAACTTTTTGGGCATTGAACACATAATAAAGTTCATCGGTCGCGGATTTGGTGCGCTCACCGATGAATAAGGTCTATTGTCCTCCAAAGCCGATGTCAGACTTTGCGAATCGCGCAACTCGCTACTAGTGATTCGCTGGTAGCGAGTCCGCGGTCGCGTTGCGGCACCAGCCAATTGAGTGATTCACTGACAGCGAAGCGACCGCAGAGGCTAGCGAATCGCGCGATTCGCAAAGTTTGACATCGGCCTAAGGGCAGTGATCACGATTCATGGCCAGAGGGCACTCGATTTTATGTCGTCATTTAGGCTACAGTCGAAGGAGAATCTGGATCAGAAGTCACAAGACCGAAAAAGGGACGCATTGACCCAGGGATTTGCTCGGCTTGAATTCCATCGATAAATATCGCTCACTATCAATTTAAAAAGAATCTACTTGTTTCACAAAATTGCTGGGTTGTGAAATTCGCATTAAAAAAATTCGCAAGGCGACTGCGGCCAAAAACAGCAGTTAACCATCAAAAACAAGTCAGAATCTGTACTGTTTTACCTAAAGGAACGTCTAGCTTTACCCCCAGAGAATAGCAGGGGTGCTATCATGCGGCGATCCACGACTAACAAGGAAAGGCTCTCAGGTCGCCACGGCCATCCAAGAAGAGATGTATACGCCTAGATATACCTTTGGACGCTGATCTCAAATCTACCTTCCAAATTTGCTAAACGATTCTCCAATTGGAGTTACGAGGCAAAACAGCGCAAAGCCAGGGGTTGGAATTCGCAGTTAAAATGTTGTAGGATCAATTCCTTACCGTAATTACTGTTTTGCATTCCTCAGGAAATCAGTTAAATAATCTAGCAGAAGCCGTTAAACTGTATCCCTGAAGAACGAACGACAAGAAACACGAAAAGGGACCGGTCCTACAATGATTTCACTGTGAGTCCCGACCACTACCGTTGCGCTTTTTTGCTTCATAACTCCGTTCAGAGAATCGTTTAGCAGATTTGGAAGATAGATTTGAGATCAGCATCCGAAGGCACGTCTAGACGTATACATCTCTTCTTGAATGGCCATGGCGACCTGGGAGCCTTTCCTTGTAAGATGTACGGTTTCGAATTCAGAAGCAACAATTCAATCTATAGCCATTTTCCATAGAAAACGCCTAGGATAGCTTTTCTGGGCGTCTTACTCGGGATAGATGCGCCTCGCCTCGCCATTGCTCCGGCTCCAGAGAAGAGCAAGCAGTAGGGGTGCTATTTTTTTCACAGCAACTTCGAGCAACAAAGGTTTGAGGTGAGAATAGAACCTATATGACATTTCTTGCATCGATATGTTGGCAACAAGTTTCGATAATTGCTGTAATTCCCTTTCAACAATGATTATTAGCGTCGCTTTACAAATACCTTCTGACAATAACGACTATTAATTGACAGTGATGAATGCAACGATCCACACCTAAGATCGTGGTCATGCTATGCTGCTTAAAAACACCCACATTTCTGGTTTCATGCGCGTTTTGGTGACAAATTCGGAGAACTGCTTTGACAAACACGTTCATAAACTTTCATATAACCGAAGAACATCATTACCTTCATCGAATTAAATTCCACTAATTGTTTAGCAAACCTTACAAAAAAAAAGCAAACTGCTCATGAAGAGTTTGCCCATATTGTTATTAGTCTGATTTTCACAGCACAGAAGTCAAGAGTACAAAATAAGATTAAAAAAGAAACTTGAAAACCTTTTTGTTTCTCCAATTCCCCGGGGTCGGGTTATTTGAATGATATTTTTTACGTTTGCGGCATACTCGAGAAAATTAACAGTTACACGATGTAAATTATGGAACAAAAACCTGCCACAACAAATCATAAATTAGCCGTTTATCATCTCAGAAAACATTAGGACCCGCCAAAGCTCGGCAGCAATTCGACAACATGGCGTTTAAATTGCGCCAGCTATAAGATGACGGGTATACCCTCCAACAGCTTCGAAAAGTCGCTATCGGCTCTAACTGTTAAAGCGAGAGATCACGATAAAGTGTGTGAGCAGCGTGGAAGTACAAGCACTAGTGGAAGCACTAGTCAGGGGCCTAAGGAAGCGAAATGGGGCGTTTTTGTGGCTAGAAGTGCGCTAGTTGCATCGCACTGGGCTTGCCAATCCTCCGTGAGCTTCGCCTCCGCCTGAGCCCCGTCTCTAGCAGCACTCTCGTTCAATTAACATTTTGAAAGGGTATTTCACTTTGAACGGCCATACCCTATGACTTTTGTGAGATGCGCTATCAATCAAAGCATGGAGCTAGTTGGCATAATGGGATTATCGGGTTAACGCACGAAAATGACCCCTAGTTGGTTGTTGACCCGTCTATTATCGGAGGTTAACGGGCAAAGAAATGGGTCCCATTTTCCGCGTTTCCGACGGATTTCTTTGCTTTTTTCACCACTGGAGCATTATTGAACACCCTCACTTCCGATATGAACCCAATCAATCTTATCGTAATCTCTCGCTTTGAGCTCCTAGCTCCAAGTTAGCTTCATATCGCGTCAACGAGATCTTGATAGAAGCCCTCCCGGGTGTGTGTCAACAGAATCGTCCGGATCCTCGCGGTGGTGGTCGCGCCACAAGTGCACTGAATGAGTTTCTGTGTGCGTCTTCCGAATTTTAATGATCAAAGGACGCCAAGCCGAACCGTCCCTTCAACACCAACTTCAATTAGTGGTGGATACTTCCAACCAGGGTGAAATCGCCCGAGGAAATGGCAACGGCGCGTCGAGGATTCTGGCCCTCTCGCACCCGCGAGCCGTCTGCGCTCTCCGCGCGTACATTCACTCTCGACACTACTCCTGCACAGTGGGGAGCCATGATCGAGGAATTCCTCGCCCGCTATTCACCTTGGTTCCAACCACTTGAATTGCGGTAATAATTTTCTGAATTAGACTCGTTCATGCTATTTTCTGAAGAGCCAAAGCAAGGGAGCTGATATTCGATATCCGCGTCCCGTAACCGTCAATTCAAAAAAATCCCGCGCCCACCGGAAAACTGCCGCGTCGCGACGCCGCGCAAATGGCCACACGCGGAGACGAAGCGACCGACTCAGGTAGACTTGCAGCAGAAACCTCCGAGTTACGGGCCGCAGCAGTGTCAGCAGCATACACTGCCGACACGCCCACTCGTCCGTGACTGGCTACCACCACGCGGGTTACTGTATGCAGACGCGAACCAGCCAATCATAGGCTAGTGGGTGCGCCGGCAGCATATGCTGCTGACACTACTGCGGCCTGTAACTCGGAGGGTTCTGTTGTAAGTCTATCTGAGGAGCGACTTTGTTGACCGCTTGGCGCCCTCCCTCTTCCCAAGTTCTCGAATATCTCAATTTGAAAACACTGGAAGAACCGTAATCACACGCGCCCTACGACAGTGATCAAAAACTGCGCCTCAATTCTAAAGATGGCACCCCAAGAACTGATTCCTAATGCCGCTTTTCTAATTTGGAATACAGAGAATCACCGATTCGAATAGCTGTTTACGAGTAAAGTTATCTTGAGCCTTCTTAAACGCGTAGACATGCTTCCTCCTTTGTATTGAAAACCCGAGTGCTTGATTCAATCACGGGTCGCACGTATGACTTGTAAACATGCAGCAAAGCTTTTTCATTAGCTGAGTATATTAGTTTGATCAAATTTCTGGCTAATTTGCGATCTTTTCAGATTTCGAAATTTTGAAAAGATCGCAAATTAGCCATTCTGACCTTCCTTTTACGTGTTTATTGTTATAATGGAAACCTAGATCTCGACAGCGGAGAGGGGGACGCCACAAGAGGGTTCGATCGCATCGGAGGTGAGGTTAAAAGGGTGTCCCCCAGGAGGCTCATCGCGCGGGGAAGGGACCGCGGCGAAGGACGAGTCTGAGCGCGTGCTGTGCAATATGAGACGTAGTATGGTACACTCTATTTAACATGACGCCTAACCGCTACAGTGTGCGCTGCGACTCGTCCTTTGCCGCGCGATGGGCCTCTTGGGGGACACCCAGGTTCAAGAGATCAGTTGCATTAGTACTGTTTTGTTTTATTGATGCCAAACGTGCGTGAAGGGTAAAAGTATTGACTTTCTCATGGGCCGAATCGCATTCGAATTACATTTTGACTCCTAATAGAAGCAAAATGCGTGGCATACATTAAGACGAGAGATCAACGCCGAGTGTGTGTTTTATCTCTCACCTTTTTTTTGCGTATCAGTCAGCATACCTTTGACTGAAATGAAAGTAATCACTGAACAAGACGCTCGGTACCTATCAGTCATTTTTCAGGGCTGTGCTCTTGTTTGCATATTCGACTTTACAATTACTTACCAGAACTACCCTTCTCTCATGTCATTTAGTGGAATATCCACTAAGACGGAACTACAGGGGTGGTCAAAAGAGGAAACACTTTGCTCATGAAGCAAGCTCTAACTCGCACAGGCTGCCGTGGTCCATGGAAGTCTTTCGACAAAATACTCCTGGAATGTCCCTCCACTTGCAGATTCGAGCTCCTGTTCACTGCCCGCATCATCTTCAGAATTTGACGTCATCTGCAATCGCCGTCCAGCTCCAGGAGGTCTTCTGAAATTACTCGAGACTGAAGCAGCTGCATAATTACTTCAGTCGGTTCGTTGATGGATATGGTCTAAGAAACAGTAACTCTGACTATGCAAAACCCCATGAGACCAGCGTTCCAAGTAAAGTCGTAATGGTCCATGATCCATGAACCCGTGATCCACGTTGAGCTGGGACCGTGCGCAACGTTTCTGTGGGAGAATCTTTCTGATTCTTCGTCAGAGAAGGGAAGTGTTGACACAGGTTTTGACACCGTTTCCCTTCGTTTTTTCTTCGCTGCTGTCCACTTTCATTCATACCAGACGACCAAATTATCGTTTCATGTGCTTTTAAGTCCTCGAAAATAGCTGATATCACCCCGTAAATAAGAGGGACGACCTGCGTGATGATCCACTACAAACACACCAATTACGTGCTCAGTGGAAGCGATTTCTGACATCAAGCAATGGCCTGACACCCCGTCCGTCTCTATGGCTTTTTGTTCACCACACAAAACGAGAAGACAAAGGCAACAAAAACGTCTTCGAGGAAATCGACAAGGAAATCAATATAATACTAATAATAATAATACCAATATCAACACAATGCAGAGAGGCTCTACCCGAGATTTGCTAAGACACCCTTCTAGAGAAATAACTCTAACTAAAAATCCTAGCAACGCCACTCAACTCTCAGGTAGCCCTGTTTGGCCTTACCGCAATCGAGTCTTCCCCTACATCTATACAGATTCCAAAGTAGAGCTAATCGAACTTCAAACGCTATGAGTCAAACTGTACTTGAGTCCGTTACGGGGAACCCCCTTTGTTCACATGGCTATTTATGGTCACAAGTAGGGTTACTACCACAGACTTATTGTCCGAGATGGTTTCATCGTGAGGTTCGTTGCGATCACTTCGTCAAGTGTGTGGGGTAGCACGAGTTGATGCAGATGTTTGCTCATCGTTGACCATTTCATCGTCGGGTAACAGTAACCGGGTCGAGGCGCAGACACCGCAACAAGGCGAACGGCTCGCGTTGCGGCTGCGAAGAGGATGTTTTTATGCACGTAATGCGCGAAAGTGTATCGTCGAGACTGTTCACGACGTGCAAACACACTGCTAAAACTGATTGGTATATATTGCTATGCGGTACGGTGGTAGCGATTCAGTTGTCGCTGCGACATGTGGTGTCTACTCATCTTCCTCGTCGCCAGCCTGGCTCTTGCTCAGCCTCCGCCACATGGACCTCGGGTATTCTTTTTAGAACTATATTCAAGATTCTTGATTATGACCTACAGTTATTGCCTACAACTGTATTACATCACCTCGAGCAGTGCAAAGGCGCTTGTCAGAGAAAATTGAATTTCATCCCACCTGCGCAATGATTTGACCCCCAGATGAATTCGGCTCATTAAAGATCAAAACCCCCTTTCAATACCGAACCTAAAGAGCTCAAAGACAACGCTTCACGCCATAGATCGCCCCTCCTGGGTTTAAGCTTCTCGTCTTACCCTAACCCTACAGTAATAGCCGGGTTGTCATGCCTATACTCTCGTCAAGAGTTTCGTTCATTTTTTGAGCCGTGTACGGAATGCAGTAGTTCTTTGCTCAGCTTGCAAGCCTTTCCTACTGATAAACTCAGTTCACCCTATATGGCTGTATAATGCCGTTTACATGCCCAGATATGCCTGTGCTCAACTTCACCGTTGAGCCAACAGTGGTCACGGGTTCGTCTGACGTGCCGAGGCAGTCTCCGTGCGTTGGGGAATCCGCGACCATAAGGGTCGTGTTTGGGCAGTTGGGAGGAGAAGTCGCGAGGGCTACGACAGAGTTAGGGGAGCAATGACCCTACTTTAGAAGAGTAGGAAGCCGTAGCTTGCGCTGTTGAGAGCTGTTTCGCCAGTCGGTCAAACATAACCCTCCCTACCCATGGCGGTTTGCTTTCTCCTCCACCAGAAACCTCAGGCAGTAAGCGCTCTTGTTCACGATTATCGCAAAAATGCACGATGGGCCCCAGCTTGAAATTTAGCATTCCTCTCTTGTGCGCAGGGAGATACTCCGAGCATTTCATTGAGTGTAGCGTTCGCGTGTTATAGAAACTTCTAATGGAGCACTGTTCTTGCTTGGAGTAAGTTTGAGCACTTAAAGTAGTTCCGCAGACTGTTCTGGCTGCAATGGGATCTATTGAGATAAACCTAGTTAGCAGCTTCATAATGAGAAGATGCGAATGCAAATTCTCTCAATTCAGAACAAGAGCTAGAAAAAGGCGTCCTCACAATGATGAACATACTTCACGTGCTCGCATACACACACAACGCTTCGTTTTTCAGCACATGCCACCAGAGTTCGAAAAAGTTCTTCCACCGAACATCGTCCAACAGTTGAAACAAGTTGATGCAGATACTTCTTTGTCACCTGAGGTTAGCCATAATCTCGTTTATCAAGCCTCTTTCGAAAAATTTATATGATATTCGAAATAATTTATTCCTATTTAGCAACATCATCAGAAGATCGACCAGATCATGTCGACGGTCCCCGGTAGCGTTCTCGCCAAACTACCACCTCCACCATTCATCAAAGATTTACCGGCGGACGTTCGTGCCAAAGTCGAACAAGCTCATCGCGTCACAGTGAGAAGACTTCCTTTCATTCTTTGGAGGCAGTGATCACGATGGCTAAAGGGCAGTGCGCTTTCGATGAGGTTACTGGATGCCATGAGTAGACTAGGCTTCTCAGCGCGTTAGAATATGGGGTTGGGATTGCCTCTGAGCGCTCTTACGTCGATGAAATTACGACGTACGTCATCAAATCACAATGCCCTGCTGCCATCGTGAACCTGCCTTTAGGTCACATTCCGTGGTTACTCTGCTGAAGTAATTCTGTACGGGAAAGCTGAACTGGCTCACAGGCGTTGAGCAGCCGGCCTTTTTCGAGGCTTGAAAGAACGCAGCGAGTGGGAAGAGGAGTGTAACTATCGTGTAGGGTAACGTCAGCCCGCGCCCATGGCGCATGATAGGTTACTGGACTCCTTCACGTTCTGAAGATTCAGCCGAAGCGCACTGCGCGTGTACTGCCATGAGCTGACGAGCAACATTCAGAAAGAAACGCTTCATACCCAACAAAAGCGCCTCTCCCGCCCACATAGCATACAAGCCCCGCCCCTCACATGCAGGTCCTGCCCGTCACCGGTAGCGAAAATGTGGAGAGGAAGGTTTGCGAGTAATCACGTCAAAATAGAAACG
Organism: Teladorsagia circumcincta; assembly: GCA_002352805.1. Classification (NCBI taxonomy): domain Eukaryota; kingdom Metazoa; phylum Nematoda; class Chromadorea; order Rhabditida; family Trichostrongylidae; genus Teladorsagia; species Teladorsagia circumcincta. The sequence goes on along the minus strand of KZ346259.1, from coordinate 66,537 downwards.
AATTATATCTCAGCAGTGAAAAATTCTAATGGGAAAACAGACGACATAGTTGATCTGACAAGATGTCAGTCAAGTAGACTCGTCCAAGAGCCCAACTTCTTTGATTTTTTTCACGTAAATCTTCAAAGACGTCTTAAAATCATGGCCCCGTCAACAGTTTTCGCTGGTTTATTTGCTTCCTTTGACCTTGCTGACTCGATAAGACCCTCACTTTGATTTTTGTGAGCTATGAGTCGTACCCATTTTACCGCGGACTGTGCCTTCAACAGCACCAGTGATAAACCAAAAGATTAGAAAGAGCTTTTCAGTCACTGTCTTGGAGTCAACGTCATCAAAAGATTCACGCCATCCTTGATTCGCTGCCGCCTGAGCTTCGCCCACATCCACCTGGGCCAGGAGGACCACACAGAGGTGAGTATGACTTTTCTCAAAAACTTCCCAGAATGTAAATAATTTAATTTTTCTCGGTAGAACTCGATGATCGATTGTAAAATAGTGTTTTCAATTTGTGTTTTAAAATATTGGAAACTGATAACTGGCTAAAAACAAATGCTGCTATACCGAGAATTGCCCCATAATTCTAAGGAATTCCATAATCTCAGGACCGCCACCACGGACATTCTGAACATGAACGGCCCAACACGACGATTCAATCATTGACTGGCCTCCCATATCAAAAGTGGGCGGAGACCCGCGTTGTCAATTCTGAAACTGTGCTGTTGTGGTACTGCTACTGTACTGGGATCGTACTGATATTGTGCGAAAATCATAGCAATAAATTATTTGCTCTACTGCTGTCCTTCTTGCTGGCAAACTTGAAACTCACTGACTTTTGCTTTGGGTAACTAACAAGTAAGTGCATTTCCTGCATAAGCTAAATACCCATGATAACCCTCGTTGGCTTTACTATCGGGTGTAAATAGCCCCGCTAACAGAGCCTCTTCTTCTTTTTCTTCTCCCTAGGGTTAGCCCCGCGCAACCGCAGGGTATGCTGTCTAGCCAGACCAGCTTTGGCCTTCATTTTAATAAACGACTATCCTCAAACTAATAGATAACTATGATGCAGCTCATTTTAGTCAGACGTCTAACTAGATAGAGTATTCAGCATGAAATGATAGTTACTGCATGCAAGACTGCATAGTTTCTAACACTGTACTGAAAGGTGGCAGTCAGGAGGTCCACGGCGCGGCGAAGCGGTGTCGCGCGGCAGCCCGCTTTTGGATTACTTTCTCGTTTTTTCTTAATAAAATAAGAACTATTTCTATAATTTCTGAAACCGGAAAAAACCAAGACCAATGACGAATCGGGATTTTTTCACATCTCGTCGTAAAATTACAAATGTTGGACGTAAGCCGAGACTGACCAAATAACACGACATATTGAATAAAAAAACAAATAACCAAATAAATTTGACGTAACGATGATTCTGTAAGCCCAGTGAACTCGCACGCCGTTGTCGACCTCTTGACCGTCACCCTTTAAAAATTACTGATCAATAAGACGACTGCAATAGGACAAAGTGCAATATTAAAAACAAGGGGTTTTTCTTATCAATATCAAACTTTCGCCTGTCTAACTTTCACTAACCTTCTATAACTAACTAGCCTAACCTAGCTCCGACTAACCTAATTTCCACAGGACTACCACCGGGTTTCAAGGAGGTTCTGCCCAAAGAAGTATTGCAGCAGTTGCAGCTGATTCAGGACAACGACGCGTTGACTGATGAGGTATGAACATATGCGATCTGCTCCCCACAGCCAGACATGGCTAATTGCAACTCTGATGACACATGGCGTCAAAAGCATCGAAAAGTCCCCGTGATATCGATTTTTCACGATTGTCCCCACGTTCGCTATTGAGTCCGTAATTACGACTTGTCTGACTACGGGGAACAGAGAATTTTTGCTTTTCAAGGCTCTGATTCTCTCAAGGTTTATATTTCCTGGCACTCCTTCCAGCAAAAACACGAGAAATCTGATAAGATATTTTCCTCACTACCAGTGGAGATCGTCGACAAACTTCCACACCCACCATTTTTCAAAAATCTACCAAAAGAGACGCAGGAACAGATCAAACAGATTCGTCGAGATAAGGTAAACTTGATTGGTGGCAACTATTAGCCGTTGGTTGATCAATAGCAGAGATAAACTTATAGTTATTCATTGTTCAGAGTATGTCATGGCATGAACGTCACCAAAAGATCCATGCCATTATTGACGCGTTACCAGATGATATTAGACCTCATCACCCACCTCCAGGAAGGCATAGAGGACCACCAAGAGGAGGAGGTAAGAGTATGTTAACATTGGAGAAACATTTGAAGAAATCCCAAAATGTCAAAAAAAGAAAGACAGAGCGGTCGATGTTGACTAACTCTTTCAACAGGTGGCTATTCCAGAATAAGCTCCTTCGAAGAGGATTTACAAAAAGTTTAGGTCGCAGAAGGGGAAATACACCTATTCGAAAGGCAGGCAGGCTTTCTGAGAACACAGGACGATGCACGTTCCGCAGCGAAAGGCATACCTCTAGCGGCCTAGTGAGGCCTTATGCGTGCCGCTCGCACAGCTGCACGCTAACCGATGGGTATCTCTCGCCGTCTGACTCTAACTTATAAGCAGAGAGAGCATTAGCGTTTTTGAGGAGCGCACCGTGAGACTTCCATCAGTGCAAAAATTAACGGGCATAGAAAAGTCTGATTTCTTGGGTTCTAAGCAGCTTTTCTAGGTTTTCTTCTGCCTTGCATCACTAACCACCTCCCATTAATTCTGATGGCCTGCCTATTTATCGTAAACTTCGCCTCAAAGGGCGGGAGCGGCCTTTGAGTGCGCATTTTGCCAGTTCTGTTCTAGACCTGACCTCAGTATAAAAAAATCTTTCCAAGTTCAATATTTATTTTGATTAGAGCACAGAAAGATGCCCAGCGGTTCTAACGTGGCAATCGCGGGGCACTGTTTTATCCTTCCGTTGAATCAATTTTGTCATTCCAGCAAAAATTAGGACTAACTATGTAAAAGCTGGAATGAGGACGTGTTGTAGTGGCGTTGAGAGCCATTTATCATGCACGCAATCCATGGGTCAATTTACCTATCGGATCTCCTCCAGGAAAACGGAGCGTTGCGACTGTCTGCGTCTCACTTGACCCTATAATATTTCCTCGTCATTCTCTAATATCTCTCCTTTGCACACTCCCTCAAAACGAACTCCTACAATGCTCAAAAACAACTCTCGCACGGTTTTGCTTTTAGTGTTTACATTCGTTTTTTCTTCGTTTGTGGGCCACGAACAAATGAGAACTCTAATGACAATCCTTGTATAGTGAAATGTGCCTTTAAAATCATTTGATGAAAAACACGATCGAAGAGGAATAAATGGGTTCAAATGAGGCCACATAACCCAATAATTTTTCAGAGCTGCCACCTGGCTTCGAAGAAGTTCTACCCGAAGATATCATGCAGAAAGTGAACGACATCAGACAGAACAGCGGCTTATCTGACGAGGTACATACTCTTGCTGGTCCCATAACGATTCCCTTAATGCTTTCCATTTTAGAAGAAGCAGGAAAAAGTCGAAGATATACTGTCATCATTACCAGTGGAAATCCTCCAAAAACTCCCACTTCCACCATTTTTCGAACATCTACCGGATCCGGTTCGTGAGAAACTCACACAAATACATCGCGATACGGTAAGACAATACCACTAAATCAATCGATAACGATCGATGACGGTGGCCAACCGTTATGTAAGAGGTTTTCAGAGTTTGAGCTGGAGGGAGCGTCATCGTAAGATCTTCGACATTGTTGAATCGTTACCGGAGGACCAACGCCCACATCATCATCATCCACCACCTCCACCACCACCATCATCACCACGAAAGTTCAAAGGAGGTAAGGAAACGGCGCTGCTCAAAAACCTGGTACCATCTAACCGAGGCGTGAAATTATCAAATATTTGTTGTGATTTGAACTATTGGAAAGTCTAAGAGACTGATAGGGTCTAATTTCAGTGCCGAAAATGACCAAAAACGACGAGTAATATGTAGGTGGGAAAGTAGCGTTTTCAAATTAGATTTCTAGGCGGTCGTAATCCGGCAGCAACTATGCCACAGCGGGCTTCGAAGCTGTTATCAACCCGAGTTCCTCTTAGTTACCCTACCTCGAAGGCAGGTGGTACGATGAATTAGTAGTCTGGTGGAAGTGAGGGTCGAGCTTCTAAGAGGTGGAAAAATGGTGAAAAAGTTGAGGTTAGCGATTTAAAACCCACAAATCGGGAGTCTTGTCTCCCCCGCCCCCTCCGTTTTCCGCATTGGGCAGCCAACGGTGTCGATGTCATCAACGTATACGCTCTGCTCTGCGTCCATGCCATAACGGTTAGAGTCCGAAGGCGAGGGAGTAGCAGCTGAGTAGCCAAATGGCAGGGGGACAGAGGGACGCACAAGGTTTTGTTAAGCCAATACGGCTTCCTTGGCCCGGGCAAGCCCCATGTTTCGCTCTCTTAGGAGATCAGCACCCCTTTATAGTATGCACATTTGTCCTTCTTCCATACACACTTTATCGTGTCACCTGCCTTTGGCCTTTTAAAAAATACGAGCCCAAATATATTCGAAGATGTCATTAGAAAGATTTGATCGCAGATCGGAAGTCGTGAAAATTAGACCTAAGATCATATCAACCCGTTAGAAAATCAGTCCGTGGCATGCCATAAATATGCCGGAATACGGTCCTATTTTATCGATTAGAAATGAGATTTCATATGCTATGATCACGACCACCATATCTACAAATGCATTTCCAGTTAGAACGTTTCGTCAGTTCGTCAACGTCCAAATTTGAACGTAGCCGATTTCTGTGGATCATCGTGATGTTCACCTGTATGATAGTATTAATTGATAATTAAATATTTGCATTCTCTGTGTAATTTGGAAGAAACACGTGCCATCTTGTTTGTTGATTTATTTATCTATTTATTTACTCATTTACCTATTTATTTGCCAACTGTTGCGGTAATTTCCTCAATAAGGTGATAGTAGGGTAACACGTTCAAAGTAGAGCAGTCATAATTTACATGACGAATAATTGGAGGGGGGATGGAGCTATGGATCGAAAGGGCTACGGTACTACGCGCACTGAACAGAACAGAAAGAATAAAAAATAAAGTAATAAATAAATAAGTAAATAAATAAATAAATAAATAATAGCTGTGACTCAGTACCCAGAGTTGCGGACTGTTGTCGCAGTATAGAAACAACTTTCATAACTGTAAACCTGCCCTGATTTTGCCAAAAAGTACTGAATTAAAAATCGATCGGTGCTGTGACCCTCTAGATAAATAAAGACCCATTGAATACCGAGGGTCATACTTCTGAAGCACATTGTGACCGAGAAATGAAAGTAAGGGTCATGGTTAGGGTAAGGTCACTAACCCATGGTAAAATGAGAGGTAGTGTAGCCTCATCTATTCAATTGGTACATCAAAACGCTGCCATTACATTTGAACATAGGAAATTTTGAATCTCGACCACCATTTTTCCAGACTGCTAAGTTCACAGAAAACTGTTTAAACTATTTACCCTGAACATAGTTGAAACCGATTAAGGAGTCCCACGTACCGATAATATCAACATATTGACCTTGTGAGAAATATGTTCGCAGGTCGGGTAAAACCGGTTATGCATTGGGTATGAGACAACTGTCATCACCGCTAACAGTTTTGCTTCATCACTTGCCCGGCATGACCGATTGAAGTGTATAAGGATAGGGTATATGTTGGTGTTAAAGGCATATTGCACTATTATGGTATGTAAGCAGTAGTGTTCAAATCTGAGACTACAGTTTCTGAATCCCTTGCCAATAGAAGAAAAAGCTCAAGGAATCATTCGTACCGTCTCAAATAAGGCCCCATTGTGCGAGCATGCAGGCAAGGAACCAATGCGAGAGCTGAAATTACAAGGAGGGGCAAGAGAGCAAAGAGACTAGCGAGACGCAGATAACGATACATCTGTCAATTAAAGGCAGAATTTACGATGAAAACTTAACCCATTCCAAATTACTGTAGGGATGGTAAGTAGTACCAGGAAGGAAGCGGAATCATGAAAAACGGCTCAGAACCCGAAAAATTGGACCC
>KZ346259.1:43749-54375 GCA_002352805.1 Teladorsagia circumcincta | reverse complement strand
AGTTGATAAGGGCTGATAAGAGGCGCTGAAACGCAAGTCTCGCGAAATTCTTAGCGCGTGTCCCAGCAGTAGTGAGGCGACCGTTCCAACAAGTGATGGGCAGCGTGGGACGGGAGCATATTCGGTGGACGATCGAAACAGATAACAACCAGGAATAGCTGATCAGAGCGATTACCGTAAGAAAACAGAGGTCATTGAAAACTAAATTTTGAATGAGAAGCACTATTTATTTCATCAACGTTGCCTAGCCAGCCCCACCCATTCGACCGGTGTCCTTCCCATGGGTCTTTGAAATGTTAAAGGGATGCTTGAAGAGAGATGGTAATGAGTGCTGGGTATTTCTACTCCAACATCCAAATACTACTCGACCGGTAAATTGTACTGAAATCCGAGACATGATGATTGTTAACAGATTCATTAAGACCATGAGGAATGTATTTTATCATTGGCGTTAGGGCTTTCGTTCATAGAATTGACTTCTTTATTTACCTAAGAGTTCAGTAGGCCGACGCGCGCATCACCGCTGCTTCATTTTGACTGGAGAACCTAAGAATATCGGCTAATGCATTCCACGAAGCTCATGTACTACCACTGCATATGTTGATCGTACAAGCGAGTGTTTAATGGCGGATGCTCACAGTTTCCCAAGTTTCACCACTTGATGCGCGCAAGAGCGTGCGGAGCTAAACTGGTAAGATAACAAGAAAAATGAGATGACTCGCGCGCTCTTATCTGACCTATCATGTGCACTCTCAAGCAGCGTTCAGAGTTGACGACCGTACATGCGATTATGCGACTAGGCGATTAGGCGATTAGTCTACAAGGAGAAAAAGGACAAATTTCTCACAATCTGGAAACAAGTGAGAGAGGTTTAGAGCGAAAAGGCGCGATTTGCGCCGATCCTCAATGTATCACCTATATCACCTGTCGTCCCGTTGATCATCGATCTGCTCGAGCGGGCGATAACAACGTCTCCATTCGTCCCTGTCGCGTCCAAGGGTTATCCAGTGTCCCTCCTCGCTCGATGGACACGAAGCCTTTCATTCCTTTCGTTCAGAGAATTCTGAAGAAGTCTGACTATCGGGCAGGTGATCGTCCAGGTGTTCCTTTGACGTCCCGAAGGATCCAGTAGGAACCGCTCTGGTCCAACGGTCATCACAGAATCGCATGACGTGTCCGGCCCACCTTACCTTCGATTCCTTAGCGAAAACGGCAGCGTCCCTGATCTTCGACCGTTGGCGTAGTTCGGAACTCCGGATTCCCTCTGCACTTGCGTGTATAGGGTTACTCCAAGCATCGTCCTCTCGACAGCGCGTTGGATAACGCTGGCCCCATGCTCAAGTCTCTGAGGCGTAAGTTAAGGCGGGAAGGGCTGCAGAATCAAAGAGGTGGGTACGGATGTTCTTCTTCTTCTCTACTCCCTCGATCCTCTCAGACGCTTCCCACGCCATTCGTTTCCTCCTGCTCAACTCTGAAGCTAGATCGTTCAACATGATGATTCCCCGACCTAGGTACACGCAGCCAGAGCATTCGGCGATGTTCGTTCCGCTGAGCGTGAATGGAGCATCAGGCACCGATAAACATCGTCTTCGTTAGGTTAGCTGTAGACCGACCTTACCTAAGTTGCTGTCCCAATCAGTCAGCATTCGCTCAGCTTGCTCGATGTTCGGCGTTATAAGAACGATATCGTCAGCAAACCAAAGGTGGTGCAGTTGCCGGCCGTCGACCTTCACTCCCCTGTTTTCCCATTCCAAATGACGTATGACAGTCTCAAGGGCGGCGCTGAAGAGTTTAGATGAGATGGTGTCGCCCTGTCAAACTCCTCTCTTCACGTTAATTATGCCCTCCTTGTAGAATGGCGATTTCTAGTCGTGACGTTGCTGTCTAGCTCACGAATAATCCTTATGTACTGAGTAGGGACGCCCTGGTTGCTCAAGACTTCGATGACCGCTCCTGTCTTTACAGAGTCGAAGGCCTTCTTCAAGCCGATAAGCGTAAGACAGACCGACATCTTGTACTTTCCTCAAAACTTCGATGAGTCGTGTAAACGTGTGGATATTTCCGATCGTGCTGAACCCTCTTCAGAACACTGTTTGCTCGCACTGCTGTCCCTCATCCAGTATTCTGTCAATCCTGTTGAGGTTGACTTGAGAGAAAAGCTTATAGATTACAGACAGCAGGCAGATTGGACGATAATTGCCAATGTCGTTTAGGCCTCCCTTCTTACAAAGCAACACGGTCCAGCTGGTTTTCCTCGGAGTGGGTACCTTGTATTCCGACAGGTAACGCGTGAAGAGCAGAGCCAGAATTTCCTGGCGGTGCATTCACCGAATGTTCCCGTTTAACCCTGTCGAGACCGGGTGCTGTACGATTCTTCACCGACTTGATGGCATGGCGGACTTTGGAAGAGAGAACTGAGGGAACGACGTATCCATCCTGCTGCAGTTGATTAGTAGACCGATGGACATGGCTATCGAAGAGATCCAAGAAGAAAGCGTGGACTTCCTCCATTGCCTTCAAGATGTTGTAACCAATCCATCCGGACGTCGGAGGTAGGTCATCTTGGTCTTGTAGCTAGCAAAACTTCGGCGAACATAGCGGATGTTCCTCCCAGCCACTGCTGCTTCGCTAGTACTGCTGCTCTTCGCTCCTTGAAATTTTCCATTATCGCCTCTCTGCACAGTTTCGCAAGTTTGTACGTTAGCTGGTGATTGCCTACACTTCGTGCGGTTCCATGTCGGCGTATCAGTCCGAGAGTTTCCAGAGACAGATGTCTCCTGGTGACTTTCAAACTCTGCCTTGATGCCACTATCGCAAAGATGTTCAACGAGCCGATAGTACTACACGTCGATGTTTTTGATAACAGCATTCTCCTATAAGCCGACAAGGGAAGTGAAGCGGCCCAATTGATGACTGTCCTAAGGCTTCGCTTCCTGAACTTTGCTGATCTCTCAAGACGCATCGAAAAGTGGAGTCTTGCGCGGAGGAGACCATGGTCCGATCCCGTGCGGAATTTCGGAACTACAGCGACGTCGATTAGGCAAAACTTCGACTGAAGATGATGTGGTATATCTCGTTATGGAACTGTCAGGTGACTCCCAAGTCCAGTGGTGAGATGGCTTTGGAACTGTGAGTTACCATGGATGGTGGTGGTCAACATGATGATCTCAGACAGTCTTTCGCTCAGTTCATTCCATTCCATTCCGTGAGTACCGCTGTGAGGTTCTTCAGCCGTTCTTCTCGGGCCAATCTTAGCGTTTAAGTCGCCGATGATGACCTTGAAGAACGTATGGTCTTCTCTGTAGAACTTTTCCAGTTCCATATAGAATGCTTCGTGTTCCTCTTCGTCATAGCTGGATATAGGTGCGTAGGCGACGAAGATTGTCAAAGCAGGAGTTGAACTACATCTCCTCAATCTCAAACGTCCAATTCGGGTCGTAAGGCTTTCGTACGAATCAATGTTTATGGCCAAGTGCGTGTTAACGAGGACACCTACATCGCCAACGCCTCTGCTATCGTTTCGAGGAACAGTTCTTCTCCAGTGTCGAAAACGGCGTATAGCGAGCGATGCCTTGTCGTCTCGTCCATTCCGATGACGCCGTACTTGATCTTCCTGACTTGAATCAACAGTTCTTCGACGTGAGCTTCAGATGCAGGCGTCCCTGTGTTAAAAGAACAGATCACCATCCTAGTCCTTCTTCGTTTAGGCAGCCAATTCGGGTCCTGAGATTCCAGCAGCCTCTCCCGAGCGGTTCTATCCAGCGCTGCCGCATTGGGGTCTCCCTTAGATTCAGGGAATGAAGCCCATTTATGCCCATCCCTCCCCCTCTTCAAGGCTCCGCAAGAACGCGACCCCACAATTTTATGAAGCGGTGATGCGGTTTGTTTAAAAATTATAGGAGATAGGTTCCCGAAGAGCTCCAGATGGGGGCAAAGTGATACGCAAGTTTAGGAAGTGTTCTGTATTTCGCAGAATGTCGTCCACATTTACCTTTGATTCAAAACCAACCTACTAAGGGCGAAGTTCACGAAAAAGCAGTCATGGAAAATCAAGGTAGATAGAGACGGTCAGATGTCAGAAACAGCCCACCCGGGGCAGAGACCCTCCTCTTTGCCCTTTGATTCGCCCTTTAGGCGATTCTCATTGGTGCTGACTTCTTGAACGTTAACGCTCCCTCTGCCAAACGGCTAGAGTCGGACAGCGACGTGGTGGGCGGGCAGCAGCCATAACGGTGGGGGCGGGCAGCAGCCATAATGGTGGGGCGGGAACGGCCGCGCTGGTCGCCGGGATTACATCCTCTGCTGCATATTGCGTGTCGGTCCTCCTCCTTAGAGAGTCCGCCGATTTTCCCGCTAGGGAGCTCTCCCCTTCTTTGATCTACGAACTTCGAAGGATTCTCCTTTAGTCACATCGATCGAATGAGCATTCCACTAACCCTTTGATTGTTCTAATTGCCAGAATAAAGAAAATTGTTATAGGAACTAGAATACCAGGAATGGTATCATGGATTTCTCCCGTTTGAAGATATCGTAGGATTGCTTCATAAAAATGGAGACTTCTTAATAAGAGCCCTAGATCCAGTCGGAGAAAAGCCTCCAGTGGTGAGTTACTTGTGGTATGCCGTAGCGAAGCCACGGACCCCTCCCCCCCACTCTGAATGCATTTTTCTTATCTTTTCCTCAAATATACACATCTGGCCTTTGAAAAGTGAGAGAGCGATTTATCTCACAGTTACTATTTCTAGAAAGAACTACAGAGAGAATAACTCGAGGGAATGAGGAACAAAGCAGGACAAAAGAATCGCAATCGTCATACCTATTCCCACGCATACCAGTCTATATGAGCATGTATTGTATTTATCTCGCTCATACCAGTATTACAAGGGTAACACGAGAGAATGTAAACAAATCCACCCATCTTTTCTTCCTAGCACCATAATCCCATGACCATACCCATACTCATATGGGTGAAGCCGCCGAGAACTTGCCTAGAGATCGCATTTACCTTACACTTAGCGGAAGGAAGTCGGGAACAGTGAGGACAGTAAAATTTGTGGGAAAAACATCTCCCCTCCCTCTAGTGAAGTTTTGGAAGGAAATGGAAAGTGTGACATTGTATCAGGTTGAGCACCACTGAAGTCGTGCCCATCGGAACATGAGGATGGTGGAATAGGGAGAGGGGCCGTGATTATGACAGTGAGGAAAATGGTTCGGTACCCGAAATTTTGTCTAAACTCAGCTCAACCCGACCCATAGCTACTCCATGCCCATCAATCAACCCAGGCATTCGCCAGAAAATGTGCTCACACATGTGGTGCATGGGCTTAGTGGCGGCTCAATTACAATTTACTGGCGGCATAACTACGTCCACGTCGTGCCATCTTATAAAAAGAGATATTGTTTAAAAAGCTAAATGATGGTCATACTAGTATATATGTGCTCTAGGCGCTCATGGCCTCGGAGGGGAGGGGGAACATTCAAACAAGGCATTTGAGGACTGCTATTGGGTGACACTAGGACAAAGCCCAGAGAAGTGGAGAAACGCTAGGAAGAACAAAAATTGCTCACATCCTTTCAGGAATCCCTGCCCCTCCCTAAGGCTTATTTCTATGTACTGCAAGTGGCTCACCTGAACGTCCCCCCCACCCCTCTTCAACCACATGAGCGCCATGCTCTAGTCCAAACACTCTTTCCAGCCCTGTGTTACCGTGAAATGGGACCAGGTTATCGATCATCCGATACGATATCGTGTAAAAGGAGAAAATCGCCTTTTCACATTGGATGGCAATTTCCGAAATCCAGAAATTATTGATCTCGTCAAGTATGTGCAACAAAAATTGAAGATGGGGTTTACATTGGAATAATCTAATGTTCCTATCATTCAGGTTCCATAAAGAAAGTGGTACGCCTATCGGTCAAGGAGTCAAGTTGATAAATCCAATACCAAAGCAGAAATGGGAGCTGACACGGGACAAAATCACATTGGGTGAAAAAATTGGCGAAGGAAATTTCAGCGAAGTATTCGCGGGAACTCTCCAAGAGGGCTTAACCGCACCGCCCGTTGATGTCGCCATCAAAAAAGTGAGCAAAAAACAGAAAAATCGAAGTTGTTTGGACGGAGTGGTTCAGAATGCGGCACTCTTCCAACATTCAAAATCGAAATAGTACGGCATTTGACTGCAAAAATCTCATACAATAATTTGGAAAGTCCAGTCGAAGCAAAATTGATGAGTTTCATATCCAGCCTAACTTTATTATGCACTGGAATTTCGAGGTAACCTGAAAGGGATGCGACTCTAGAAATATAAACGCTTTAAGTCACAAGTGTGTGTCAAAAGTACACACCGCATGCCGCGCGCGACAGCAATCGACGGTAAATATAAGGAGCTGCTCGAACAGGACATGCTTGAATGGGGAAGCATTTTCGAGTCAAAGCAGAAAATCCCTACCATTCCCAGAATCAAGACCCTGTTCGTCATGAACTTTGATTTTTCAAGCTTCTTTCCTGTGCTGTCGATTAGGGAGGAAAATGAAACTTGCTCCTGTGCTTTACGCAAAAACCTCTAACTTACAAAACTGGATGATACTGTAGTATTGAGGCTACCAGCGCCGCGCTAGCCTAATTGTCTGCGCCCTCTCAGTGACATACAGTCTATATCCGAGAGTTGGGGTGGGTGTGCCGCCGGAAAAACATGCCGGCAACAGCTTATACACGTATACTATCAAGTCGGCGGCAGCCACGTCACTTCCGGTGACACGCCCACTCTAACTCTCGGATATGAACTGTAGTATGAACAGGGGATAAAAAATTTCCACACAAATCAAGTAATCATGCATTCCGTTCTAATCCGTATCCTATAAAATGGATGCATTCCCTTCGTTCATGAAGACGTGTTGAGGGCAATTACTTGATTGGTGATAGGGCTGCAACCACTGTCTCGGTAAAAGGGCACGGACGAGTAGACGGGGCGCACCGGCTGCCTCTTCGAACTACTGTAGAACCAAAAACTTTTGGGACAGCACGCCTTTTTAGAATGATTATCTTGTAAAAATCGTTGCATTCACTTGCGCTGCCTCCACATCAAAACTGCTGGGGCCAATTAGACCCCCATTCCATCAGCACGGGCTTGCCTAGATGGTACTGGAAGGATGAGAATACAGCTGTACCACCTATCTCACTGAGACATTGTGTGACCAAAATACATATTCAAATGCCTCCTCCACACTATACCAGACTCGAATGCCCGCTGCATCTCAAAGGGTACGATCAGGGGCCGTGTACAGCAGTAAACGGCCGGGGACTAGTCCCCAAAACTCTGCATTCATAGACGCATCCCCCTATACTTGACCATGACTGCGTCACTGATCGGAGTAAGAAAGGAATTTTGGGGGACCCATCCCTGACCGGGTACAGATGCACACGGTCCCAGTGCCCAGTAATGCAGTCACTAAGTTCCTCACTTTCCTTTTCAGACAAAGGTGAATGCAGAAAACCAATACAAAATCAGTGAAATGTACAAAGAGGCAAGATTAATGCGTCAGTACAAACACAGGTTTGGTTAAAGCTTTCACAAATCCAACGACCAGTTTCGGCAAGTCTCTGAGCTGCCTGAACGCATCCTAAGGGTGGTTGTTGAACAAAAAAAAGAGCATTCTGTTTAGGCGATGCGGGGGGGGGGGAGGGGGCAGGGCCAACTGTGGTGAGTATTTTCAGACATATGACCCCCTCTCCTCGTCCAAGAGATGGTGGTGTCTAATGTGATCCGATTCACTTGACACACTTTGAATCCCACCCCAATGACAGTGGGTCGAGTGGCATATAAAACTGCTTGAATGGCGAAATTTCCTAAATACTCGGTTTTTTAGAAGTTTTCCCCCTACTCGAGAAATTTTTCTCCTATCCTCCAGGAATACGACTCCTCAGACCAGATACTACCCCAAACTCGGACTCGCTAGCACACAAAGTTGACTTTGAAGGGGAGTGAGCATGACCAAACAGTTGTGCCCATATACCCACTATGGGGCTTTTGCCTTTGATGGCAACACATTGTCAGCATTCCTTCAAATGCGCAGCCCTTGATCTCGAAGGCAGGCGAACGAGATGGCTGAGGGGCGGAGCGGTTTTGACGACGTCATCAGACGGGATTGGTGACACGGTCCTCTTCATTACGCTCGAGGTGTGGTTGGCACCACCCTCCCCTTCCACCAATCACGCACGCTCTGACGTCACCAAAAGTGCTCCGCCCTACAGCCATCGTGTTCATTGCCTTTAAGTCTATCTGCATGAAACACGACTCCTCAGGAATATCGTCGCATTCTATGGAATCGTTGATGATGGCAGCGTTGACGTTATGATAGTGATGGAACTTGTTCATGGTGGAGCACTTGATGAATACATAAGGAAAAATCCAGAGGTACGCTTTGAAATCCATTTTGAAAAAATGTCTGGCATAAATATGTCCAATTCAGTTGTCCATAGACATAAGATTCGCCTATGCTGGTGACGTCGCATGTGCATTACTATATCTACATAATAAGAAGTGTTTGCACCGGTTGGTGAGCCATCTCTGACAGCTAAAATTACGAACTAACATGGATCTAAAGTCACAGTTCTTCGAAATATCACGCAGCATTTCCTAGAAAAAACCAGCCGATTCCATAAGCCACTCATTGACAAGATGAAGAGAAGCAGGGACGGTACAGCCTGAATACTACAGGAAGCGGTTGCCGCGTCTTTCGCATTTCGCGGTATCGCCGTTGAAGAGTCACAAAAAAACAATGCCTTACAAAAATTGCAACCTGGTGCTGATCAGGGTCAACCGTCCGTCCGGCTGAGACGTGGTCGGAATTTCAATTTTCAGAGTTGTGTGGTGTACTTGGGGTTGACTATGAAAAAGCAGCCGCCGAAGGAGTTCTACGTTACCTCCCTCGAGAACAAGACACTGAATGACTTGTAGGAGAAAGAAGAATGTGAATAAGAAAGAAGCGAAAGAAACTATAGCAAAGGCTGACGTCGATGTCCCCCATTATCATGAGGTCCAACTTGGTACGACAGAGGCACCCGGCCTACGAGGAGATGGAAAAGTGAAGGAGCATCTCGTACGAGAGACCACAGCCCTGTCTGCCGCAAAAGAAAAGAACGGCAGCGGTTGCAGCGGTCCAACAGAGTCATTGCTTCCTTGTGACGCACTTCTGTGTCGAGACTGTGCCACGACCATTGTGCTTGACCATGGACAATGCTGTGTGGTTTCTTTAGAGGATCTAGTTGCGCATGTGCCTTTGATCTCCGAGCAGGGTCAACCCTACGTTTTTGCTAGTAACAACGGGGGGTCGTATCTGGCAGAGTTTGTAGGCGGGGAGGTCGTACCCGCTTCAGTTGCACGACATCGCATGCGAGATTGAGGTGGAACTGAAGTTTATGGGTAGTAAGCTGGGTGAGTTGAGGGCGCGCGCGAAAAAAAAAGGAAAAAATACTAGCGTCAGGACCAAGCCGGCGTAGGGAAAGCTTGGCTCCAACGCACGATGAGAATTCGTAAAAGATTGAAAGATATAATGCCAAAAGCGGGGCACAGAGCGCTCGTTCGGGCTTCGCGGTCAGTTTTTGAAGGCACATTCCACCATTAGTTAGGTGAATTGTTGGAATCGAAGACGGCAGCAGAAGTGCGAGACAGGTCACTAGTGAAGAAAAAAAAGAATAGAAATCACCGAAATACTGCAATTTGAAAGCGCCTTTTTTGGCCAACAGAGACAATGAGACATTGAGTGATGAGAAGAGAGCCTAGGCGAAAAAGTATACAGTGTGACGACATCAGACACTCCGACTGAGCATCAAGTAAGCGTCGTCTGCTTTGCTAATCGCGACGGGCCCTGGGGCCCTGGTGGCGCACGTTCGTAGAGAGCTCCATCCTGTTCACGTAAGGGACCGCTCCAGTTTTATAATGACAGAGTGTGCCTCCGCGTGAACCAGCACGTTCTAAGTTAGTTCATACAGCTTCTGTTTTTTCTTGCTCCATACCGTTTAGCAGCCGTTCGTCTGCTACTCGGTACTCATACCTAATTACAGAGGATAGAGGATGAAGCCTTGCGCGTTGATCAATGCCCTTGTGGAATACACCACGCATTCCGACTCCATTCCAATAAAGTTGTACTTCAAATGCGATTTGGCCTACACAATGACGTGCGGAGCCAGCCGCTGTAATTTTTGTCCTCCCAGGCAAGTCTGCATCAATTATCCGACCCCGGAGGGATGGAAGGCTCGATTGCCCCGGACAACGAACGACCCTGGATTTGAACTCGGACCGCGCGCGTCGTAAGCAGGGCCAGTTGCCATCACACCTCTTCCGCCCTATACGTACTTATATGCACTCCAACCGAGAAACAGACTGCCATCGTATTTAAAAATATCAAACAATAATCAAATAAGAAGGTAAACTTTCAATTTACACTGGTGTGCAAAACTTAGGGACCAAATAGATAAAGTGGCATAACTTCTCAACAGTTCAGTGGAACTGGATGAAACTTTGAGAGCATGGTGCTAAAGGTCTTCTAATTACGCCCTATGCACAGCACCATATACATCGCGCTGTACGCCTGAGCCTGACGCCAGAGGGACCGACCACGTGGTAC
>KZ346256.1:40905-53486 GCA_002352805.1 Teladorsagia circumcincta | reverse complement strand
TACTGAACTGTATTCTTTCATCATAAGCTCGCCTTTGAGCTAGTGGACAGAAAAATGGTCACTCGTTTGTGCGAGGACAAGGCCAGGAAGCAAAAGTTAAAAATCCGTCCGCGCGAGATTAAGTTTTTCAGGCTCTACAATACCGCTCCTAACTTTTGAAAATTCGATGCTAGCGACGCTTTTGTAGCGCCGCAAAGCGTCGCCCCGTCATAACTCTCCCAAAAGCGGGTAAGATGACTGGACCTTGACACCACTGGAGTCTTCTCTCTGTGGGAAGTCTAATCATGTGTAAAACTACGGATCAGTCTGAAAGGGTACCAAATTTTTCCATGAAAACTGTCGTCGATCCCTCGCTCAGCAGTCTCTACTCTCGTCATTTCCATTATCTCTCCAGGGGGGAGAGGTCAGCCCATAGCTACTGGTTTGATGATTTCATAATGCATGCCCTCCAGCTCTTTGCTACGTAAAGTGCTACCCGTAAAACTTCGGAAATTCCTGCGGAAACACGGTTCCGTTTCCTTTGTTGTCATGGGTCGGTTTAAGCTTATACTTCCAGCTCCGTTAGAACTGCGCCGTGCACTCGAGTTTAGTTCAAGATAGTGACTGTTGGTGACTGTTGGAATGTGATGCGTGCATATCCCTACCAATGCAGATTGGTCATTTTACAGATGGATGGGTTTCGAAACTTATAATAGGCTGCAGTACGGCTTAGTGAACGACATCAAAACTTTCACTGTCACACGATTTCCTTGGCCAAGTACTACCCCAGCAGGAATTCCAGCCGGCGACAGTGGGCGACCATCCGCGACATTGCCTCACATCTTCACCAATCTCTCCATTTGTGGGCATTACGCGGGATCATTCATACAGATTGCAGGTCGTCGTTCCACATAGCGACTCTTACAAAAGTTCTTCTCTGGTGAGAGCTCAGCCCTATCCAACAAACTCAGCTATCAGGTGCTCAAGTATAAGAACGCAGCACATTCATACTTTTGAAGAATTGCTCAGTGATCAGTAGTCCTGATAACCTCGTGGCTGGACCGTAGTACTGCCTCCTGACACTTTTTCAGCGCAAGCGATAGGAGGCGACACTAGCGACATGCGCGACTTCGCGATCAAATGCTCTCCAGGTTCAAGGATGCCGCGGATTGTCGCCTATAGTCGCCCACTGTCGCCGGCTGGGATTCCTGCTAAGGCAGTACTTGGCCAAGGAAATCATGTGACACTGAAAGTTTTGATGTCGCTCACTGTGCCGTACTGCATGAGTTTCGAAACCCATCCTTCTGTAAAATCTGCATAGCTAAGGACATGTACGCATCACATTCCAACAGTCACCAACAGTCACTATCTTGGACTAAACTCGAGTGCACGGCGCAGTTCTAACGGAGCTGGAAGTATAAGCATAAACCGACCCATGACAACAAAGAAAACGGAATCGTGTTTCGCGCGGAAATTTGCGAAGTTTTACGGGTAGCACTTTACGTAGCGAAGAGCTGGAGGGCATGCATTGTGAAGTCATCAAGCCAGTAGCTATGAGATGACCCCTCCTCCCATTGGGGAGATAGTGGAAATGACGAGGGCAGAGACTGCTGAACGAGGGATCGACGACTGTTTTCATTTAGAAACTTTGTACCTTTTCAACCTGATCCGTAGTTATACACATGATTAGACTTCCCACAGAGAGAAGACTCCAGTGGTATCAAGGTCCAATCATCTTACCCGCTTCTGGGAGAGTCATGAAGGGACAACGCTTTGCGACGCTACAAATGCGTCGCTCAGCGTCGAATTTTCAAAAACTAGGAACGCTATTGCAGATATTCATGTGAGGTTCGAAAGGTCTCAGAAAGCCTGTCTCGTTTACATTGAAATAGAAGCGTTGCTATCGAGCAGCTGACAATTTACCATCGCAGTGACTGTTGCGTTATTGCCTCTGCACAACTTCTTCACTGCGTACCAAAAGTATGTGGACACAATAATTTTTTCCTTCTCTGAGAAATTGTTGAATCCTGCACCATTGTTCAATTTCTCGGATACGGAAACCTTAGGCTTTCTCATTTATCACTTATCACACCACACATCATTTATTTACTGCAGCTACAATTTTGTTATTGATGGAAAAACTTTACCTGCTTTCCCATGTATCAAAAGTATGTGGACTATGCACTTTCCGAAAAACAGAAATATCTTCAGAATCAAAACTAGCAGGCCTACCAAGAATTCTAATAAGTTCAAACATTCTGTTCGGCATGTTCTGAGCCAGGCTGTCTTTATCTGTTTCATTCCTACCAAACCGGCCGACTACAGCAACTTGATAGGTCACTCGGGGTACTACCTTTTCTTTTATGCGCGGAGGCAGTGAAAACTTATCCTCCCGTGTAGTCTGACTGATACGCTGCTCAGTCTTGCACCTGAACCCCTCGCGTTTGCCTCTTCCCAAATGAAATACTTGTCGGGGACCTCCCTTTGAGCTTGCTGCAAAGCAGGTGTTTCGTGAGGCTGGCTTCTCGAAAAAGATTGAAGTCGGGATCCAAGCACTTTACTGTAACCCTAAATGTCTACATGACATGTTGACACGCTAATCTCCAATACTTCTCTTCTCCTGAAACCATCCCACCAATTGATGAGTCTCCGAAATGTCTTCGAGTATACCAAAGGGTGACGACGAAGGTCCCTCCATCAGCAACGAGATATACCCGAATGGCCGAAGGTAAGCTTTTTTTCACCAATCGAGACTGTCTATGGAGCAAATTTCCGCAGAGCGTCTTTTTTTAATGTTATCATTTGTCATAAAAGCGCTGTGTGTCCGGGTTCACTGTATAGCAGTGATTCCTTTTATGAGTGAGTATTTCAACCTAGCCAGTCTGTGTTGCGCATACAGAAGCCTCCTCCATCTTCTCCCGTCTCGTGCTCTCATCGATTGAACGGAGCATCGTGGCTATTTTCCACAAGCGGGAAAGCGTTCAAGCTCGAACGTCAATGGCAGACCATGGAAATTTTCAAACAGTACTGACTATTCTTGTGTTGGACAAGTAACGATTGAGAACATAGGTTCCGTACACATGAGGACGCACGACCGGGTTGACGTTTCAGGAAATCGCTGCCAAGAGTTGACCCTTTAGAATCGATTTTCGGGTGCCGACGTACTCTTGGTACGTATCCGGTTGCCCGATAGTAATGGCCTTGTATTCGGTTGCTCGATGAATAATGGCCTTTCTTTTTGAGGTGGAAGTTTTTCCACAGGCACTTCTCTTACAAGTTATATGTAAAAATATGCAGAAATATGGGACGATAGGGGAGAAATTTCCATCAAAAGACTACATGACCTACCGGACATCCTAATACATCACAAGCCATGTTTGGTGTTCCCATGAGTTGAAGCACTTTGAAGTTCCCTAAGACTCTTTGTTGACTCGTTCCACACACTACACTTGCATCGTACCAACGCTTGCCCGCCACTCTATCCGCTAGGCCACTTGGACACAACGCAAAGGGTTACGAAAACGCTTATGAAGCCATAGCACTTTCTTGAACACACATCGCTCGGACAACCCATCACGTTGTCCAAACTTCACGTTGTATTCCATGTGTGGCTGACGAGAACCTCTTCAAATGACAACAGCCAACACTTCGGACTTACTCCACAATGGAGAACTAAAAACGGCAGCCCCTTGAGATATTTTCCTTCGCTTTTTTGGTATTCATAGAATCGTCTAGGAAAGATGAAACATATTAGGTGTTTCACAAAGTTCTGTCGTATTCAGACCCCGGATTTCAAATGCACGTATCTTGGTTTAAACTAAACCATTGAAGTTGAAATAAATACCGTTCGAAGGCTTGAACTTTTCACTATAAGATGCCGTTCCAGTGAGTACGTTTGTTTGGAATGCTGGAGCTCTGGAAGAGATGAACTGAGGGAAGCCGTTTCAGCATCTCGTTGGGTTTTGATGCATTTCTCTTTAAGAGAGCTATCGAGATTATCGGAAAAGTGTCATTCGATAGACCATAGGTCTAGTGAGTAAGGTGTTCGCAGCATCACTTCGTGGCCTAGTTGGTTCAACTTGAGCAGGGTTGGTTGCGTAATGTGCGTCCAGGCCACCTTTCAGGTATGAGTCGGTCCTTTTACAGTGAAGGATACAAGCCAAATGTTCTGAAGTTCTAATTGCATTTTGACATATTGTCAGGGGTACTTCGCCACTGTAATGGTTCTACCTGGTTCCAAAGAGCTAGAGCAGAAACTGATTTTATGATTTCTTGTCCTAACCCTCCTTTGGCACAATTTAAGTTTTGCGGAACTTCTGGAGCTTCTTCTTCGACGATATTTTCAGTAAAGTTGCGTGCACTGTAGGACAGAATCCATTCTTCATTGTACGCTAAAAATCAGCAGAAGAGCGAGTCGCTTCCGTTACATAAACCAAGCTAGAAATTGATGGACGACTCTTCAAATTGCTCTTTTGTTGCGGCACGCCTCTATCAAATTTTTTGGGCTTTCCAGGTACCTCGGTATAACTTGGCTCCACAAACATTACACGTGCGGGTTGGGCAGAGCCTCCTCGATGATCCTGCGCACAAGTGCTTCAATCAAAATCTTTGTAATGGGTGGCAACGTATGAGATCCGACCCCACACTCATCGTACCCGAGGCTCTCGTTTTCGTTTCAATAACTTTTTGAACTAGCTATGTAGCTATCCCGCGCGGATTCAAGCCAAAAGCATTCTCAATATCTTGACCTGCTCCCGCTACTTTCAAGTCTATTTAAGGCTAGTAAAAGAAAATCATGCCAGCTTGTCGATCGAGTATACCGCATTCAAACCATTGTAAAAGTTCTGAGAAAATGTTATAGAGTAAACTTGTGACAAGCTTTGACAGAGCAGAAAAAGCTTTACAATGTGCAACCCACACTGGTAGCAGTTTTAATGGGACTCTAGAAAAAAGAAGCGTGTAACTGTGGAGTGTCAGGAAACGACAGGACTTTCTGAAACGTCTAATAGTTTTGTTTTGCATACAAGTGCCCCTATATCATGCAAAAAAAACCGATTTGAAAGAACGCTCCACGTCCTGAACGGTCAGGAGCTGTTGGCCCATCCACAACACAAGAACATGTTTTTCGAAATGTGCGTACGGTTTTCGAGTATATGACCATTTTGTATGTTTATATTGAGCATATTCATATAGGGGGGGCAAAATGAGTCACTCCGCCCAAGGGGCACATCGAATTCGTCGCGCAGGGTGCTGTTTATAGAGAATCTTCTCTATGATCTTGTATTTCACTTATTACAATCATATGTTCATTTAGAATAATCATTTGTATGACTTTAGCTTATAGAAATTTCGATGACTCATTTGTAACATGTAGAAAGCTGAACTGGTGGCTGATAGAGGATCCTTGTAATGCAATATACAATAGAATTCCGTTAAGCTCGGCCCGCCCACTTCACTCGTATAAAAGGGAAGCAGCTCTTCGCTGTTCAGTTTTTACGCTGTTCGTCCACATCGTCTCTAGTGGTTGCTGTTCTCAATGAATCTCAAGAAGATCCGCGTGGCAAAATCGGCCACCACACCTCTATCTGCAAAAAGGCAGAGTCCCCTCCAACAAGAACACCCACAGCTACCGTTTCGTCCTCTTCCAGAGCAGCTCCAACATCCAAAAAGAGCTCTTCCAAACGCCTTTCAATCCGGAAGACCACGGCAAAAACGCATAGCGTCACCTCCGACTCGAACAACCAAGACGAATGTGGATCCCACTTGGTGCTACATGTGAGTAACACCCCTGAACGATCAGAGATGCCAATCCTTGTCGGACAAGCGCAAGTACTCAATCCGACAACGCAAACACTGGAGTGTGGTCAAGTTGTGCTCGATTCAGGAGCAGACCGCTCCTTCATCAGTGATGACCTTGCAGACCGACTCCACCTACCAGAAATCGACAAGACGGTCTTGAAGATTTCCGCTCAAAAAGCCCATTACGAAAGCGCTTCCCTGATTCCAGCGCTTAAGCAATATCCACCTGCGCATATATGCTACAAGAAGGATCGTGCAACCTGATCGCAGGAAAAAGTAAACTTTCTCGCCTCAAGGAGAAGCCCACGATACCAAAGATGGAACTGCATGTCCTCACTACGGCTACGCGGCTGGCAGATTCCATTCTACGCGCTCTACAGAGCAAGCTTGGAATCATTACTATCTAAATCCTTACAGACTCTGAAATAGCTCTCAATTGGTTCGCAAGATTCAACGATGATGCTGCAGCAGGAGTTTTGTGAACAATCGCTCCAAAGGAATTCGCCAAATCGTTCGAAAACTTCCAATTCGTGTGCAACTTGGTCACCTGCCCACTTCTGACAACCCCACAGACTGCGCAACTTGAGGTCTCGATGAAGACGAATTGATGAAGCACTTCTGGTGGAACGGACCTGGTTTCTTGAGAGTGGCACCTGAGGAATGGGAAACGGTTGTCCAATTCTTTTCTATGCCAGATAAAATAGAGGAGCAGCCAAATAGCGAGGACTGCATCGTGAACCTATCCACCTCTTCGAAAACTTGACAACTTGTCAGACTTGCTAGGCTGAAAGAGACATAGCAGTTGGCGGTCATGTCAGACCACAATAGGCTATGTCCTGTGCTTCATCAAAGCTATGACGTCTTGGGTTAATGCGGACTTCGCTCAAGTGTTGCTGCTCATACTCCAGACATAATGAAGACGTCAGGTGAACCTTACGTGACGGCGACAGAAAGAAAGATCGCACGGCGGATTCTCCTACGCAACCATCAGCAAGTGCATCATCGAGAACCGCGACAACAAGCTCTAGAACAGCTCAAACTCCAGCTCGATAGCGACGGTATCATACGATGTTGGGGACGGTTGGATAAAACGAGCTTGAGTTACAGCGCAGGACAATCCATTTTGATTGCCACAGAATCAGAGCTAGCAGGGCTCGTGCAGGAGGCACATTCGCCATTACACTGCGTAGTTGCTCACACAATGGCGAACGTGAGGCAGACTTACTGGATTCCGAAGTTACGTCAACTCACGCGACAAGTGATTCGAGCGTGCGTTCCGTGTCAAAAGATGAACAATCTGCCATTCAAATGTCCAGAAATGCCAGATCTTCCGGAATGCCGAGTACAACGTTGCAGACCATTTTAACACATTGGGATTGACTTCTTCGGACCTTATCAGCAAAGGATAGTGGAGTCGAAATTCTACGGAATTATATTGACCTGCACCACAACTCGCTTACTTGTGAACGACATGTCAACTCCGACGCTACTATTGGCTCTGCGACGATTTTTTGCCCGCAGGGGGTTCCGACCACGATTATTGCTATTGGGGACGAGAGCCTTAGAAACACTATCGCTGCCATTTCACAGGACGTTTCGCTCGCAAAATCGATGGCTACCGAAGGGATCGTTTGGAAGACAACAACGCCATATGCTCCGTGGCAGGGAGCCTTTTACGAACGGCTGATAAAGTCCGTAAAACAATCCCTGTAAAAAGTCATCAAGACAAACATCCTGAAAAGAGAAGTATTAGAAACACTTCTGACGGAAATCGAAGGTAGCTTGAATTGCAGTCTCTGAGGTACCAAGATTAACGATGGGATTGAGGACCAATATTGCGACCTATCGATTTCATCCAAGATATGGTCATTACCGATCCCCTAGAATACGCAGGACAAGACAACAATGACCCTGATTACTTACTACCTGAGAAAGTTATACGGCTGCAAACGCGTCGCCAGGCCGAACAGGCCCTTCGATATAGCCACGCGTTAACAGAAAAATTCTGGCAAGTTTGGAGTAGAGAACACCTCAGCGCATTACGAGAAACGCATCAGCTCAACCTATACAGCAGAAAGGGAACAAACACCCCTGCACTGTCGTGCTGATATCAGACCCCATCTTGCCCCGGAACACTCGGAAAAAAGGGTGAATTACAAATCTAAGGAAAACGGACGGAGGAGTCAGTCGAAGCAGAATTGAAAATGTCAAATGGCCGAATTATTTGCAGGCCCCTCAACCTCCTCATCTCCTTGGAATTGGAAGACTCATCTGCAAATGATACCCGTCACAGCACACATGACAGCATCAAGAAAAAGGAGCCCACTCTGGTTGATAGTCGACAAGCAAGCAATGACCGAGAACAAGAAGCAGACACTCTTGCCAGACCCCCTGAGCAGAACTCACGATACAACCTTCGATCAGCAGCTCGAGAAAAGCGATCATGCCAACAGCCCATCTCGACATCTAATTTGATTATCACCTCGACGCTGGCAGTAGCCCTTGCACGAACTGGAAGTGCAGAAGTTGATTCCAACATCACTAATGTTGCGGAAATTCGATGTGTACTGGGAGGAGTCTGGGTGGACTCAGTTGGATTACGACGATATGAGTTGTGCTCAGAACAAGATTGCTCCGTCAAGGAGCACCCACCACCTCACGAAGAAATCGCGTTCCCACCAGAAGTCACCTTACACGAACACCAGGTTCAATGGAAGGTGTACGATGGGAACAAAGTTACCGTCGTGGACACAATATGCCCAGCCTCGAGTTTCTGGGAAAATATCCGCTGTTGGATATCACGGCCAATATTTTTAATCCAGAACGCTCTCCACGATCAGCCATCGCAGCTATAGCAGTTTTCACATATCTGACGACAGCAGTCCTATACGTATTCTGCTATGTCCCCATTGTGGCTGGGAAACCATTCCGCATAATCACTTAATCAACGCTCAAGTGTATGGCTCACATGGTACAACTGGCACGAACAATATGGAAAGAATGCGTGAGAATAGCCTTTCGAAGACGGCTGTTCCATCGACGTCAACAAGATGTGGAAGCATTTCTGGGAGCTCCTTTGATCACCCTGACTATCCTGACAATAATGGCACCAGCAGTCTACCCATGCCAAGAAGTCGGTATTTTCAGTCATCGACCACAATCGGTCACGTCTCTCCTCAAGGACAGAAGACTGCTTGACCGAAGCGACAGAAATCTTGAAAATGAACGTTCAACTTCCATCAAGAGGCATGCCTTCGTCTTCTCTATAACCGAACGTTAGTGAGAGAAGTTCGTGTCATGTGGATAGGAATGCTCCTAGCATGTGAGAAAGAGGCTCTCGTCGTCACACATGACTCTGAACAACGAGTAATGGACTGAAAACGCTGCGAAACCATGGGATCCTGTAAGGGAGGCAAGTGCGAAGACATCAGCCCAACAGCACTGCTTCCCAACTCAATGAGAGCAACACGTACCCAGGAATAACTCGCTGCGTTGAAAGTTGCGGGGCTCAGGTTGCGGCTGCTCTCGGCCTGGGAGTGGATGTCTGTTTTACCGGATATACAATTTCCCTAAAAACGACAGAGTCTATGAAATATTCTGATGCCCTCAGTGGAAAGAAGCCGTTCATTGGAGCTAATGTCTACTAACAAGCAGGAAAGGACAGCACAAAGGTACACATTCGCCCTGCAACCTACCATTCCGATCCAAGTAGGAGCCATGCGGATCACCCTAACGAATTTAACTGTTCCGCCAACAACATTGTTGTCGTCTACTTTTATATCCGACGGCACTAACTTTGCTCTTTGGAGGATGAGTGACAGACCAACTTAGCACTGTGAATCGTGCGAAGCAGCACAATCACTCAACAGCTCAGTTCTCCCAGATTGCAATTGCCAGCCAGCTGAGAACAAAGTCAACCGTTTGTGCAAGACATTGCAGGCATTTTCGAGAATCGACTGCAAAATCGGTTCCCGATTCGTCTTCCATGTATTACTCTTAGTCATACGGTCTCGCAACCCAGAACGTTTGAAGCAATCATTCATATGTTCACGACTGCAGAGGTGCTAATCCACTTCAAGGACAAGTACGACACAACAGTCACAGACGTTACAGACGCAGTTTGTTCTGTGAAAAATTCGATTGCGAAAGGATGCTGTAAGTACCTACAAGGTGCAGTAGCCCCTATTTCCTGCACTACAAATGGTCTATCAACACTGGCCACAGTTCGATGCGAGGACGAGATTTTCGGTGCTCCCTCAGTGTTGCGGTTCAACCATGACTCAGCACGTAGACATAAAAAATGCCTGATATCGTGCAGATCGGTTCAAAATACCTTTGAAATAACAGGTATACTACAATGGGTGCGAACAATTTAGAGCTCTGCATTCGAAATAGCCAGGAGAAAGCAACGTCTACGACGAAAAAGTCTTCCCGGACATCAGCCACATACTGGAGCTCATCCGGCAGTGGTACAAGACTCTCGCCCCTGCCGTAGGATTATTACTGCTCGCAATAATTCTCGAATACCTCTAATTCTGGTCATGTGGCGTGTAAATTGTGCCTGCGCTGATCGGTGCCTGCACCACGGTTCTCAGGTTTATCGCACATATTTTCATCCAAGTGACAATTTGGGGCATCGGTTGTCTGAGGAAACGGTCACCAGCAAGCCCAGAAGTTCACCTTAAGCAGATATGAGCAAGTCGAGGCCTATTGTGGGCGAAATTCCCCACCACTTTTCCTTCTATCTTCCCTCTTTCTACCTTCTCTGTAGGAAGAATTCAAATTCAAATTCAAATTGAAGCTTCTCCGTACAATCATCTCGACGACAATCTCGACTCCACCTGAAACAGCATACAGTGCTCCGTATACAGGAGCGTCAAAAGGCAGCTTTTATGCGTTTGAGGCAGCATGTCAGCCTCTGCACAGTCATCAATGGCCTCGGTCAAGTCGACAGCGGTGGAAGCCCAGAAGAAGCAGAAGAAATCGACTGGGTCGAAGAAGAACCTCGTAGGCGCCGACTTCAACGGAAGCCTCGAGCTCCAGCAAAGTCAGCTCTTCGTTCAACCTCTGGGAAGAATTCTGCTGTCGCGGAGTAACCATCCTGAAGAACGATCAAGAAGCGAACCGAAGAGGACGATGCCGTATTGCGAGGTTATCTGTGACAACCACAAGGAGCTCAACCGAGTCAAGCACGAGATTTTACTGATTCATCGCATAGAAGAAGCGCAGAAGGTTTGAGACGTTTCTCCCCGTAGACAGTCCAGTATCGACGAATTGAAGAGAGAAAGTACGATTTGGTTCATCAAGAAATGCGTTTGAATGAGAAAGAAAAAGAGCTCCAGACGAAGCTCGGTTGGACAAAGCACCGCAAGACTGCATCACCGGCGCATAGCCCACGTCGTCAACAACGTTCTCCGCGCAGAAGTCACACTTCACCGGACCATTTCCGCCGTCGTAGCAGACCACCGCGTAGCCGAAGTCCCACATAGCGTCAACAGCGTGTCTCACCTTCTCCAAGCATTCGTCGCCGGGGAGTTTAAAGAATCTTCTTATAATCTTTATTTCACTAAGTACAATCATATGTTCATTCAGTATAATCATTTGTATGACTTTAGCTTATAGAAATCTTGATGACTCATTTGTAACATGTAGAAAGCTTATCTGGTGGCTGATCGAGGATCGTTGTAGTACAACACGGAATTACACTGAGCTCGGCATGCCCACTCCTACTGTATAAAAAGGCCGCAGCTCTTCGCTGTTCAGTTTTTACGCTGTTCGTCCATATCGTCTCTAGTAGTTGCTGTTCTCAAGAAATCTCAAGAAGACCCGCGTGGCAAAGCAGAAGGAGGAGAAAGAAATCCTCACACTGTTGATGTATATAGTTTTACAGCAGAATATTATTAAGATGTCCCTTCATATGCAGAAGCTCATATGTAGAAGAGTGTCATAAAGTTTTCTGATGGATTGGAATGTGTTCCTTAATATGCAGCTGGGCGCATCCAGATTGTATCGAGCAATGTAAATTTTCATTTCCAAATGTGTGGGGAAAATGACTTCCCCCCTCCGTGCATGTATATAATATAATTAGCTTATATAATTATACTATATCATTGCATAATAGTATTAGGTTGTCGGAAAAGTCTTGAGCCATCTGTCGATTTTTCCCAAATCCACTTTTCTTCTTTAGCACAGTCAGCAATTTTCAGTCGTATGCCCTGTCGTAATCGTCAACATTTTGCCTTTCAGTGACGTGTGGATGCCGTTTGCCCAAAAACCCTGAGCTGTCGAGGCCGAAAACTTAAAGAGTCCGTTTTTGATTAGTCGTGAACATGAAGCTCTCCCTCTTTCAGTTGAACAACAGGAACTGAAGCAGACCGTATTCTATTGGGGCCGGATCTGCCGAACACTACTGGTGAGACAGAACGCCCCATAAGGTCCTTAGAGACTTGCTGGACTACGACCAAAATTTCTTGACTGTCGCCTGGAAGAATTGAACTTTTTCATGTTTTCCATGCGCAGTAGCGAAAAACCCGTTTACTTGCCCAGATTATCAATCTACAACAGCAGTGCAGTCTGTTGGTGGGAGCTGTCGGCTAGCGAATCGCTCGCAGCCTGACTAATTTTGAAAGATCTCTCCAAAGTTGCAGTGCTGGAACCGACGTCAGTATCTTCGATTCAACGCCTCTGAACCAGTGACGCTTCTAGCCGTGGTTCACTTGGAGAACCCACTCCTTTTTACCACCAGCAAAGTAGTCGGATCAAATAGGATACGGACGGTAAATCAAAATGTTCATGCAAAATCT
>KZ346255.1:41615-53871 GCA_002352805.1 Teladorsagia circumcincta | reverse complement strand
CCAACCGGTCAAATGGAGGTTCTCCGTGGATTCCGGAGCTCGAACAAGTGGCTCTCACTGCTGTGGAGGCTTCCGATGACCCTACGACAGGTTATACCCACACGGTGGCCAAACCTTCGGAACCAGACGCCTCCGCTCCTTCAACCGATCCGCCAACCCATACCTATAACACTCGCTTTAGATCGCGGAGAACCTCCATTTGACCGGTTGGTCAGAAACAAAGAACATGTTCTTTTATTTCCTCTCCTTTACTGATTGATGTTACTTTCTCCGCTTCAATGTTTTTTTTCATTCCGCTCGCTCAAGACAAATTCCCTCCTTTGTTTACGATTTTCGCCGCTCCGATCACGCACCATCAAATGTCATGCTCTTGCTTGCCTCGTTTTTCTAGGATGGTACGCCCATCATGTGCCTTAGCTAACTCCTCTTTTCTCGCTTTTGGCTTGAAACTTTGGTAGCCTTTCACTTTTCCGTTTTTCATTCGTTTCCTGTTCTCACCTGAGTCTTACTGATGACTAATCACTTCATTGCGTGCACGTTCATTTATTCATACTGCGCTACACGATTACGCCTATATTTGTGCCGTTCTTTTCATGACTTATCTAACCGCACGACGTTTTTTTCGGGTTTTCATTTTCGCCCTTCTATCTCTAATATTCTTTTTCAGGTAATTATTTGAACCCGCTCATTGTTCGTACGTTTCCTTGCATTGGTTATGGACGACCCAAAGTCGCCTCCAGACCCAGGCCCCGCGTCCGATGGGCAATGCAGGTATTCTTTGAATATAAGTCGCGATGCGGCTGACCCTTCGAATAACTCTTTGAGTCGCGATGCGGCTGTCACCAAGCTTAATTCTAAGTCACCCTCGGATGAGGGCGAGGCCATGGATTCCTCCGACGGTACCGTTTCTGGCGGTACTTTCACGGAGTGTGCCACTGCCACTCAACCGTCATCTATTGCAGGGTCGAATACACCGTCTGCGGTGCCACAGGTCTCCTCTTCGGAGACACCGTTTTCAGGTACCTTCGCCGAGGTCGCTGCGCGTTCCTCGACGAACTCGTCCGCCTCGTCGTCGCTTGCCGCTTCGCAGCGTAAGTTTCACAGCGAGCGCCAGCTGCCAAAATCCGACGAGGAGTCGATGGTAAGTATGACCTCGTCCATGGGGTACCTATCTGTCGCTGAAGCGGCACTTCCCCAGCCGCCCCAGGTTCCCGCCCCGGCTTCGTCCTCCACTCCCCCGGTCAAGGTAATGCGTTCTTCCTCCAGCCAGCGCAGGCCAACTGCTCCCATTTATACACCAGCACGGGGGAGGGGTGCTTCGGGTGCCTCCGCCAACTCCAATCCTCCCGGGGCTCTACGCGAGGCCGCGCTCCTACTTCCTCGAAGTCGGCAGCATCAACCTCGTCGGCTTCCCAGCCTTCTTCTTCCGGTATCTCTACCAGAGGGACCGTTTCCTTCAGGGCATCGGGCACGCGCGGCGGTCGCGGTGCAAAACGACCTCGTCCGGTGTTTTCAGGACCGCTACCGCAGGTCCACACTTCACAGCTGCCGAGGGAGACGCCCGAGGGCTTTTCGCATTACCTCATCAAGCGCCACCCCTGGGCCCACTTTGTCAACCCTCGCCCAATCCATCACTTGCGCGAACGCCTGCCCCGGGTCATCACGACCTTGAACACCGAAGTGTATCGCCACTTGCCGGACTCCGGCTACATGTCTGCACGGTTTAACAAATCGTTATTCCCGCAGGTGGTTTTTAAGGAGGACAATCTTCCAGTGGAGATCCCCTTCATTGAGGTTCAACACTTGGAAGACACGATTGCTTTCCGTGAGCGCTCCCAGCAAATAATTGATCAACTATTTGCAGGTACCTATCAGAACCAGGACGTAGCCGACGTGAAGCCATCTTCTGCTAAAGAGCACCAGTACGTCACCGCTCCACCAGTCTATGAGGGCATCCATCCGGTCCTCTATCAGGTCGTGGCCACCGGATGGGGCACTGGCGTCGTTCTTGAAGCGAAGGATTTCTTCATCATGGGGCCTGATCGTCGCGATCTCCATTGCATAACGCTCGACCAGTTCGCGATCGATGTCTCCACAGGTGATCGTGGTTTTAACAAAGCCCTGGTTTCGATCAAGGACTTTGTGTGGGTCTACAACGTTAAACCAACAAAGCAGGCGTTGCAGTCCCCCACGACCACTCTGCAGCAGGCGTCGCTCCCGCGTACTACCGCTTTGGAGACTACTTCTATTTTCTTTTTCAGGGTATCGCACTTCACCTTCGAGGCCGTCAATGACCGCAGGGACCCCAGCTATGGTATCGCGTTATCGTTGACGACTCGTTACAACAAGGTCATCAATGCTCGAGCCGTCTTCGAAGGATGCCCCGATGCGGTCACCATCACCCCGTCGATATGCTCGTTCTCGCTCAATAATCTCGCCGAGTACGAGATCGTAAGTGCACGTGTGCGGGTCAATGTCTCGTCAGCTACGAGATTCTGCGAGCCACCTGTCTCTCTTGAGGCACGTGCGGAGCTGGCGGGCATTGTCCGCTGCTTTTTACCTATGCATCCGCAAGAGGGTATTTTGCCGCTCACTGTTAATAAGATTTCAGCGGCAGGAAAGGAGTGGTTCTCTGACCGCCTTGGTCAATTTAATAATTTTCAGCGTGATCCGGTTGGATCGAAACACAGACTAGCTAAAATCTGCAATGCCGCTTGTTCGGCACTTGCAGCCGTAAATGCTGCGGGCGACGACCGGCAGACTCATTGGGAGACTGCTACGCTAACCGTTCCCGAGTGGTTCCCCTTCGTCTCGAAGTGACCATCTCTGAGATGGCCTCGGAGGCAGGTTGGTCCCCAGGGCGGCATGTCGTCTTATGGGCTCCAGGTTCCCCAAACCTGGTCTGGGTAAAAGTGGTTCAAGTGCAGGCGCTCACCCAGCAGAAGGCCTTGGAGGTAGTGCTCCAAGCCTTTCCTTGGTCGCACGGGTCTCTCCAACGCGTCCTTCAGGACTGGGGCCGCGACAGGGACGGCGCACGGGTGATTGACTTGTGCTTCCGTCTGGGTAAGTCCACCTCGGCCGCTAACCCGGTCTACGGCCTCGTTTCGCGCGTTAAAATATTCAGCAGTCTGACGCCCAATACAACGGGTGATCAAGTGGTGAACATTCTCTACGCCAACCAACGATTTGGCGCTAGTGAACAAGATTACCTGCGCGCTTTACCTCCACCATCAGATGAAGCTCGTTCTTTTCAGGTATCTGGACGTACACTGACTCTCACGCCTGACCAGAGAGACGCCATCCGCATCGGCTCCGCGCAGCTTCCCATCGCCGCTCTACAAGCAGCCTTTGGTACAGGTAAAGCCCTAGTTGGGGCCCTGATTGCGGCGCTGTCGGCAGTTAATTCTGACGGTGTCATAATTGTGACCACCTCTACGAACGCGGCAGTTGCACAGTTCACGGAGACTTTGCTTAGTTTAGACGAGTTCAAGCACTTGGCGATCGTCCGTCACATTTCAGATTCCGCTGCCGCGGAAAACCTCACACCGACCCCCGTGGACCTCAGCAAGGTTCTTAAAACCCTTGGGGAAAAGTTTCAGGATCAACTCACCGATGAGGACCTCATGGTGTGTCAGCAGTTCACCGAGTATCGACAGCTGCTGGAGGACTACATCGAACACCCGGAGTTGATTCCCGACATGACCGATGACGACAAGGAAGAATATGAGGTTGCGGAGCACTACGTTTCACGGACCGTCAAACACATGGTCAGGATCATGTTCGACGTCAGTCGCCCGTCCATCATCTGCATGACCACTTCTTCGCTCCTCAACTCTACGGGAACCGCAGGCATATTCAAGAACTACGTCGACGGTTTCGTCATGGTGATCGGCGATGAGGCTTCCCAAATCCCGGAACCTGCTCTCTTGGCCATCGCAGGTAGGTTAAAACACGCCCGGCACGTGTACATCGGTGATGTCCACCAGCTTGCCCCCCACGTTAAATGCCCGGTTACCTCAAACCCGGTCCTCCACGGTGCTCGTAGCGTGATGAGCCTTCTCGTCCATGCACCTGCGGTGCCGGTGGCCCCCCTGGTCACCACCTTCCGCTCACACCCGGCTCTCATCGCGCTGCCTAACCGCATAGCATACAACGGGTCTTTGGTCAGTGGCACTCCGGCAGAATCTCGTCGCTTGCTACTATCGGTTATGCGATTTCCGTCTCCGGAAATCCCATTTATGTTCATCGACGTCAAGGGTGAGTCGACACGTGCACCTAGCAAGTCTCACTTCAACGACCAGGAGGCCTTAGTATGCCGTCGCTTCATCCAGCAACTCGTGGGTCTGGGCATTCCCCCGCGCAGCATATGCGTAATAACTTTTTACAGGGAGCAATACCGCCAGATCAAGGAGCTGCTCATCAAGTACAACCTCGACGTCGAGCTGACCACTGTGGACTCCGTCCAAGGACGAGAGAAAGAGGTAGTCATTTTACTTTCAACTAAAACTGATTTCTCTCCAGAGTCCGCGGAGTTCCCCAACGACTACCGACGCCTCAATGTGGCCGTTTCGCGCTGCCGCCACGGACAGTTCGTTTTTGGGATGCCGACTCGCTCCGAGCAGTACCCAGCTGGAATTCTCTACTCACGTAAGCAGACTCCATCAACGCCGTCGTCAACTCCAACCAGCTCGCTGGGTATCTAACACACCCCTAAGGACCTTCCTCGGTGAGCCAGTTCTTTTTCCCCACTGTTTTTCTTGAAGTCCGGGACGGACTTTCGGTAAAGGGGGGAGGTGTAAGCCGCGCCATGCAAGCGCGCGTCTTAATGTTTTCATGTGACTCATCGCCTGCTTTCAGGGCGTGGCGAGGCGACCGAAGGAACGATCGAGGAGTCGACCGCTTCTGCTGACCGAGGACGCTCGCGTCCAGCTTCACCACCGTCGGGGCGATGCCCTAGCCTACCTAGACCAGCTTGTGATCTTGTCGTGCCTTTCTACTCCACTTGTGCCCTGTGATGCATAGTTCGGATGTTCTTTGTTTTCCTATGATTTATTCGTTGCTCGTGGTTTCATATTTACATTGTTATTTGATGTCATTAGGATAAACTCTTAGTAAATACAAGAGTCTAGGCAGAAGCTCGGCGTATCCACGTTTCCCTGCTCGCGCTAGCTTACTGTTTCGTATTCATATGGTTCGTTTACTGTGATCTTCACTGACTGGCTACATCGAACAAATGAAGTGGTGAATTGGTGGAAGGATTCGTGAAAGCATTAGCCACAAAGCTTCGATGGGTTGTTCCTAATATTTATACGATATTCGCACCTTCACCTTGACAAAGCGGCCTTACCTTTTAGTGTTTGCATTCAAAGAGGTCGTGTTGGAGCTCAGCTTTTGCAGATGAATACGAAACCTTTTGCGGTTGATTCGAAGGAACAAAAATTATTTCTGGGAATCTGAGAAAGTTTCGCATTCGCAAAGTGGATACAAAAGGACTTGGTGCACTTCTTGTAGGCATTCTCTTGCAAGCAGATGTTTGAAGGACACATAATGGTTGCTGATAATGCGCTTGTGCTCAATTTTGAGCCAAGTTTTTCTGGAAGTAATTGACTGGTATCCACTGAAATTTGTAGGTGATCAGTATTTCTCAGACCTTCTCAAACATTTAATTAATTCCCCACTCTTGTACCATTCTTGTGCACTGCTTCTATGATTTACAACTCTAACAGTGACTGTGATAATTGTTTAACTGGACAGTAAAAATAATAAAAACTAATTTTTTTCTGATTGCGCTAGTGTTTCTCATAAATGTCTAACACCAATTATATAGGAAACACACAAATACTTTGGCGCGCACACCATCGCCAGAACACATTTCCTTGATTATGTGCCCCATTAGTAGTGTTCTGTACACAGCGAAACTAGTCACAAAACCATGTAAATCCGTTGAATGATGGCGACAGGACTTCTTCAATCGAGGATCGGCACCTAAAGTGTGGCGTCCGCAACGCACGCAGCGCTACGTACCCATTAAGGTCACGCCTAGGTTACGGTGCTTGCGTTGTCTGGCGTGCGGAACTTTCGTTCTTGTCAAGCAGCGCTACGAACGCCGACTTCACCTACGGCAGAAGAGGTTGGTTTACTTTACACATCGACCCCCAAACACACATCACAAAGAGGAGCATAAGCGTACACAGCTTTCTGTCGAAAACTCTGATCCAACTAAGTACACCAAGTTCGTAAATCGCGTAAAGAGGCGCTAATCCGGTGAGAGGGTGTGGTGCATAGTCTACTCTAATGCCAGTCTGGCAAGGAGTGATTCAGAGTAACGAGCTGCTATCAGCTTTTTTCATAGGTTATTTCTTTAGGTGTTATGTTTTATGTATGTTTTCTTGTGCTGGATGACATAAATACTGATAAACTAACATTCATTTATTGAACAGCCAGGACTAAGCTTAGAAGAAGGGCGGAAAACTCCCCGGAGGAAACGGGTATTGTTCACGGATGCGGGGGTCTCCCTCCTTTCTGAGGATTAGTCCTAAACGTCTACACTGAAGTAATATGCTTTCCATGGTTTCAAACGCGATACGCGCTCTAAATACTCATGCCCCCTTGCTGGATTAGCGCCCGTAAAGCATTTCTTTTCTGTTATTGAAGAGACATAGGGTTGGGCGGGGAGCAGGGACTCCACAATGTGTAAGCAAATTTCTTTTTTCCCGTGGTTCTCGCCCACTAAGTTCAATCCTGGAGGATGCTCTGTATTTTGCGATGACACCCGTCCCAGAATAAGATCGTCAAGAAAACGGTCAGGAACTTCACTCCACACATTGTGTTTGGACAATTTTGTTTTGTGAAGTAACCTCGACGAATAAAATTACGCGTAAGGTTGCGGTAGTCTTGCTAAGTACGCAATCACACGCAACCCCTTGGTATGACAATTGTACTCGGTCTGTCTTGAACGCTTCCTGTGTATTTGTTCTGATATAGGGATGGTTCTGATAAGGTTCATTGGGTATAATACCTAGTAGGGTTACATTCGTTCGTATTCTGTCCTGGGGAGCTGTTTGTCGGCATCATAGTTTCCAAACTCGGGATTCTTCACGGAATAAGTAATTATGGAGCATGAGATTGCATGACTGGTATGTATCAGGCCTACATTAGAACTGTCAAAATAGTTGCAAAGCATTTGCATGGTACGACTTATTGCCCTTTATAATTATGGGCTCACCCAAGTCGGAGCTGCTTCATCCTTTCCTGGATTGAGACAAAAATTGGCGCTATTCCTTGGGCTCGGGAGGGGGGGGGGGCATCACAACAGGGCCGATGTACAGGTGACGCTAGGCTAGGATCAAGCCCAGGGAGGGGAGAAACGCCAAGGGGAACACATATTGCTCCCATCCTTCCCTAGAATTCCTCCCTCTGCCTAAGGCTTAGCCTCAAGCACAGCAATTGGCTCGCTAACTTGAATGTCCCCACTCCCTTAAACACGAGCGTCTAAAAATTTTCCATTCCTGGGTTGCCTTAGACGAAAAATCAAATAGCTCTCAAACCGCACTCAGTTACACACATCTCGCACCTACCGTATCCGAAAAACCGGCGTGCCCATCCCCCTTGTGTTGCACCAAGCGTTGTCATGTCGGCTGCACTATATGCCTCTATCCAAACATCATTCTTTAAGGATTGCGCTTATGCCTCCTAAGAGGGAGCACAAGAAGGATACTGATTCATTGACTGGTGTTGTTGTTGTGGATTCGTACGATCCTCGATTCGCTCCTTTCTCTAAAAATGGAAAACCATGGGTAAGTGGTATTGCAGCTGTCGCTTCAGGGCGCATCCATAGGAGGTCGTCCGATCGTAACGACGTGACGATCGCACAGCGTTAAATCCTTATCGATCGTAAGACGTGTCCCGCTAATACGTATCTAACGCTGCGCTATCGTCAGGCCGATGTCAGAGTATGCGAATCGAGCGATTCGCTAAAACTCGATAGCGACCGCGGTTGCGTTGCGGCGCCAACCAATGGATCGATCCGCTGGTCGCGACGGGACCACGTACGCTAGCGAATCGCTCGGTTCGCAGAGTCTGACATCGCCTTTACGGACGTAACGATCGGACGGCCGACCATGAATGCGCCCTCGGGATGTAGTTCGCTTCGATAGAAAGCAACTGCCCCGCTTTTCGCGCTCGGAACTTTTTGCTGCTTGAACCCCAGATGCTCGAGAATGAGCTGGGGTTCCCGCACCGAAAAAAAAAATTGCGCTCGGAAAGCGGAAAAGTCGCTCTGTGTCCTAGTGAACCACACTCTTCGCTTTACAGCGCTTTCACAGTCGATAGTCTAATTGTAACGATCCTCACGATCGCAGGTTGGAGACCGTATTGATCTGTCAATTGTCGTTACGATCGAACGACCGACTATGGAATCGCCCTTTTTGAGTTTTTATGGTTTCCTCCCTAGTTTACAAAATTATTTACGTCCATATATGTTGTGTTATCAATTTAGATTACTTATTGGTTTCATACGATTAACCTTATTTTCCTGTTTTCGGTTTTTTATTGACACACATTTGCAGTGTCTGTTTCCGATTTGCAATGTGCCCATCATTAATTTTACCCTGGCTTGGATCGCTCGTACCGAGGTTCAGAAAGTGTTGCTGGTTGTTTCCGAGAACAACGTTCATTCAATGGAGAAGGTGGAAAGGTAGACCTTTTGTGTTCACTATTACCTGTAATATTTGTTCAAAAGCGCACGAATCCATGTTGACGAATCGAGGTGGACTGTTTCTTGAAGCAACAGTCCCAGCAGGGTTTTTATCTTCGACTCAATAGTGTGGAACGATGCGCTAGCCCTAATCAGGAACATTAGAAGTGTGAATAAACAAAAAACTCACTATGGAAGCCGCTAGAACGAGAGCTGAATCGCTCCGAAATGGGTGTGGTCGGGAGTCGGCTGCAATCCTCTCGGCAGATTCCAAGTTCTTAAGTCGTTCAGCTCGCTCTCTAGCGGCTTTCCAAGCAAGTTTTTTGTTCAATCTCACTTCTTATGTTCTTGACTAAGGCTAGCGCATCGTTCCACACCATTAGTGCCGTAGGTAAAACTCTGCTGGGACTTTGGCTTCAACATTTTCGTGAATTTATGAGTTTGTGAAATGTTATAAATCCTGGATCATGTACCTCCTAAAACTGTAAGCTGCTGAGTGCTGAATTCCTCGTAAGCCTCACGGTCATCTAAGCATTCATTCTACATGGTGATAAAGGCCAATAGTCCGCTACAATGTCCTGATGATGGCGCCTCCTTTGCGCCTTGAACTCTTTCATTTTATAGCTGAATACTTTACCACGTGTTGAGGTAGGATGTATCTGAGTGCTAGCTGCGACGCCCATGTTCGCACCCTTTTTGTGAAACGAGAAACCCGTTAGCCAAAAGGAATGTAGGCAGTTCAGGGGTGAGGCGAGTCAATGTCATGCGTGGGAAGCTCGGATGTGCGAGACTGCAAAATTCCACTGAGAGGGCGGAAACATGCTGCACGCCGCGGCAACAACTACCGTCTATCCCCCTCCACCCTGGCTAAGTGAGCGCCTTCACTTGTTTGCCTCAATTGTCGCTATCCTCAAAGGACAGTGGGTGGGTTATCGGAACTCGGTCCTTAAAAAGCGCTAATGTGCTGCCCTCGCCAGCGCTCCATGGGTCGAATCATACTTTCCAGTTCCACGTGGAGCAGTCATGTGTTGACCGTGCAATCGCAAAGCCCATGCGATTTCCTCACCGACCCTTTTTTCACACCCGAACTACAAGGTATGGTTCATCCTCTTTTCTGAATAGCATCTCGATCACTGTAAGCTTGTACGCTCCAGCTTTTGCCTCACGTCAGTGGCTTACCCGTTTCCCACCATCTAATGCCGTAAGTTACGCTCCCACGAACAGGAGAGGGATCTTAACTGGTAAGGTATGCTCTCTCCGAAAGCATAGGGAAAGCCATGCCCACCAGTGCTGGGGTATGTCTCCCCGATTGCATGTCAATTGGGGACATATAATCAAAAACCGGTGACCGTGGCCTCTCACCTAGAGTTTCGGGAGAACGCAACTTCTAATCAATCAGAGGATCAATCTCCTGATTGAGGAAACATACTTTACGGCCCCGGTCCCTGAATTTTCCCTGTTTCACGAATTTCCTTGCTAGTATTACTCGATACTCGAAGCTGAAACCACAGCTGTCCTTTACTCGTCTCGCCCTAGTTTTCCACGAAAGAGAACAAGAAAGAAGACCGAAGTAATCCGTAATTTCTCCGAGGAGAGCTAGTGATTTAAGGTCATTCCGTAAGTATTTTGAACGCATTAAGATTATAGGATATTGAACTATGTAATGAAAAGGTACAGGCTGAATCATCGACGGGATGATTCTTCAAGAATTTCAAAGCTCAACACGGTGATGATTAAACGGAGAGCTAGCGATTTATCTCCTTGCTAAGTAAATGTGCTCTTAGCCACCGATTTTTGTAGAAATATTTAGACGAAGTGTAATGAGACATTTATTCTCATATTCCTACCGTTACCTTTTCATCACCGAATTCCTTAAGCGTTTTTCTAGGGACTGGAAACATTGCTTCGAATCTATATCTATTGTAAGTTGTAAAAACGCAATGAATGTAGGAGACGCGTTGAGAGAACTCGACACTCGCGGATTATTAGCAGGTACTTTATTCACTCTTCCTCATGGTTTCATTGTAAAGTAACGAATATTGTTTGTTCCATCTCCAGTAGACATCTCATTTGTTTCTACAAAATCAATTAAGGGGATTTTTTGCTAGTCTCGAATCCAGCCACAATAACCTCGTCCACCTTGCAAGCTCAAATAGCTGCTTTTAGGTAATCTAATTGCGTGAAATTTCATGACGTGTTTGCCGTGTTTTATGAGAAGCTTCAGATTTTCAGAGAACGTCGTGCTGAAAACAAGAACAATGTGATGACATTGATCTATTCTGATTCGAAGGCAGTGAAAAATGCTGTGGTGGCTGTTGAGAAGTCGACGAAGAAGTTGAAGGCGTATCATAGAAAAGAGGAACCCACGCAATTGGATATTGATAAGGTGAGAGACACTTAGATAGTAACAGCAAATGCAAACT
This sequence comes from Teladorsagia circumcincta, assembly GCA_002352805.1. Classification (NCBI taxonomy): domain Eukaryota; kingdom Metazoa; phylum Nematoda; class Chromadorea; order Rhabditida; family Trichostrongylidae; genus Teladorsagia; species Teladorsagia circumcincta. The sequence goes on along the minus strand of KZ346255.1, from coordinate 42,753 downwards.
CCGTTGTGGTTTTTTCTCCGCTTTTAAGTTTTTTTGGGTAGCAGTGTCATTTCTCACCTCACTATTTCCTCAAAAGCAGTTTTATTCAGTCGTTTTTCATTGGAGATGCTGTGGTACGTCAAGATATTGTCGATAGTGGCATCGCTCTATGCTCACTGAACATATCTACGCAGTTTAGCGACAATTTCGACTTTCAACATCGAGACGACGTCATAAGAGAAATACTTGTAAATGAAGAAATTTTGCTTCAAAATATCCACGTCGATGTGCTTCCATCCTACGAGGCAGCACTTTGTGTTACGTATGTCTTACTCATAATTGCTTTAGTTTTGGTGAGTAAACTCATGAGCAGTCATCAGGGGTAGTTCCGTTCGGTCCTGGTTCTTAATTTACTCAAATATTTCCAGGGACTACGATACCTTGTTACTAGTGAACACTCTCATTATGGAAAGATGGTTTTATCCCTTAGTTCTGGACAAGATGGTGTGTCGATTTTGATTAACTTGACTTCACACTTTCAGAGCCTTTCCGATTTTGAGGTTTCTATGGAGAGTTGCGGCTTCAATGCACTGCAAGGAAACATTTACGTGACGGTCAACAAATCAGACAATGGAAAACTGTCACCGTCCGGAAGGTCAGCCAAACTTATTTTCAAATTAATGGGCTCAATATTCCTACGATATTCAACATATATTGGATGTGGAAGAAGTTTTAGTGTATCTAAGCAAGCATTCGATGTCACGCTTGGTCTCGAATGTGATATTGACGATACTGTTGTTTTGAGATGTGCAACCATAGGCAACGGCACTAAAATTGGTAAGTAAAGCTTGATAGAGGTGTTTCGGTTTCGTAACTAACTGATCTGTTGAGTTCGAACAGATTTTTCGTTATCTGTAGAATATTTTGTGCTGTGAAATACACCGCGGTGGACCTAAAGGCGAAAGTGGCCATAAGCCCATTCCATTAGGATGTGAATGTAAGCTGCGAAATAGTGTGCCTATGGAAAGACAATAATAATCAAAACGGGCAAACCCGAGTGGCGGCACTCTCTCCTCCCCGTTGATTTCAAATTTGCATTAATTCATCATGGCTGTTGGCGCTTCACTGGCCGTTGCAACAAATTGCCTTTTGTAATCAT